>PVIU01010605.1:0-69182 GCA_004026605.1 Ondatra zibethicus | reverse complement strand
CGAGTCTTTTTGAATGCACTCCTTCCTAGGCCGGGAGGGATGGGGGTGGGCCTTGGACTTCCAACAGGGCAGGGCACCATGCCCTCTTTCAAGGAAGAAGGGGGAGGGAGGAGGGGTGGGGGGGTAGTAGGAGGGGACCGGGAGAAGGGGAAGAAAGGCATTCTTTTTTTTTAAACCATCTACAGGCTATCACACGGCAGAGCCTGGGTCCTTGCTCGTGTTAAACAACTCCGGATATAATCTGTGGTCTTCAAACCCCTCTGTTTTAATCTCGTTCGTTTCATCAGCTGCAACACCTAGTTTTCTGTTGAGTTTTGGGAAAGAAGCTGTACATGGGAAAATATTTATGCACTGTGTAACTATACATTATAACTTAACAATTAACTATTTAATACCTAAAAGCTCCTTTAAGGTTACTAATATATTTCTCATTTGTATTTGTATCCACCTGAAGGAATCCTTACCAAAGAAGACATAGATGGGTATATATGCTTTCCCAAATTCCCACAATATCACAATACCATGGTTTCATGATAATGTGGGCTATAAGATGAACTCTTGTTTTTTTCTAATGTAACTGGAAGATTTATGATTTTTCTTTGGGGGAAAATTTCTCCTGGTTTAGGACTATAATGTTTATGTCTTAAATCATACTGAGCACATAAAATATTTTGTTTTTGAATTTTGATTGATCAGAGTTCTAGTCATCCAGATTAATGATGACTCACAGATGGTATGCTTCCAAGAAGCATTTGTAGTGGGTGTGTGCTATTTGGATGCTGGATGCAGATTGATGGCTACTGTGTTTCATGTGAGAGACAGCCAGCAACTGCTCAGTCCGCTCATTCGATGACCATGAACCTGAGTTGTTATGATTGCCGCTAACAGTTGTGCTTTAAGCCATAAAGAAAAGTTATTCCTAAATGATGATACATGTGGTTCCCTCATCACTACTGTGAAAGGGCTTAAAACTTCCACAATGTCGTTGTCAGGCTGATGCAGGCTCATGTAACTGATGCAGCACTCGGTGTCACATGAATATCTATCTGCAAAACCAGCAGAGCACACTCATTTATTACCCACACATCTTTCCTGGCACCTAGTTAAAAATAATTGCTTCATTTTCCCTTTTGAAATTATTACTCTAATGCTGTCATTGTATTTATTTTGCATGAGTGAGAAGCCCTCTACAGTCGATCAGATAAAACAGCTCTTAAGAACGAAAAGATTTTACTTTACTTTCAGTAGAATTTTAGGCACCAGAAGAATGAAAATCAAAGTATGTGACATGGTTGCTATGGTTCTAGGAGAATCATACTAAGGAAAATTTACAAACGGAGGCATCATCTTACATTCTGCTTGCTTAAGAGGACCCAGAAGTTAACGGTCTATTTTCTTCATTAAGGCCTAGTTCCCCTATCTTAAAAAAAAGAAGTCTTTGGGGGCATTTGGAAGCCTAGTGCACTGGAAACCTCCTGAAATTTATGAGGGCGACCCTAGAAAAGACTACTAGTAATGAGGGATACAGAGCCTGAACGGATCATCTTCTGTAACCAGGTAAAATCTCCAGAGGTGGAACTGGGAAACCAACCCAACCACAAAACCTTGGACCTACAATTTGTCCTGCCTGCAGGATGTACTAGGGTAATGGTGACACAGAATTCATGACCAATCAGTGACCGGTCCAACATGAGGCCCACTGCATGAGAGGGATGGTCAGGAACCAAACTGGCTAGCTCAAAGACTTAGGATAAAACCACACACAACTGTCAAAAAAGTTAATAAAATGATTCCTAATGATATTCTGCTATACTCCTAGATCAGTGCCTCCCCAGCCATCAGCAGAGCAGAGAGACTTCATCCAGCAACGGATGGGAGCAGAGGCAGAGACCCACAGTCAAACACTGGGCAAAGCCTGGAGAACCCTGCGGAAGAGTGAGAGGAAGGATTGTAGGAACCAGAGGAGTCAAGGACCCCCTGAGAACACAGTCCATAGAGTCAACTAAGCAAGGCTCATAGGGGCTCACAGAGACTGAAGCTGCAATCACAGAGCTTACGTGAGTCTGCATTAGGTTATGGTTGCGTAGTTTGCTATTCTTGTGTGATTCCTAACAGTAGGAGAGGGGATGTCTCTGACTCTTTTGCCTACTCTTGGGACCCTTTTCCTCTTGCCAGGTTGCCTTAGCCAGCCCTGATATGAGAATTTGTGCCTAATCTTATCCTAACATACTATATGTCATTTTTGGTATGGTCACATCTGTCATGGTCACATCCTCGTTATGGGAACTAGAATTTGATTTACAGTTACCAGTTAACCAGTTAACTGGACTAGACAGTGTACTCACTAAAAAATAATTGAAAACAAGCAGTTATAAATAAAAGAACACGAGAGGAAATGGCATAGGACTCTACCTTAGTGTAGGTAACAGTCAACAGGTATAATGAAGTTGGATGGTGAAACATGAATGGGATTCCTTCAGTCACTAGACTGTGGCATTGCTGAGGGGTGATGAAACTCTTAGGAGGTGGGAATAGTTGGTAAAAGTGATGTCACTAAGGGCAGGGATTTCCTCAAAGGTGATGCCAAGAGCCCAGGCCCTTCTCTTCCCATTTTGCTTGCTGCCCATCTCATGATCTTACTGTTCCTACCACCTGCCCCTCACCACCATGTCCTACCCCATCACACGTCCAAAAACAACTGGGCTGATCAGCCAGATTGAAACCGCCAGAACCAAGAAGCCAAATAAGCTTTTCTTCTTTACATATTCTTTGCCCCCATATTTGTAACAGTAGTGAGAAGCTGACCAACAGTGTTTCTAGGACAGTCTAGCGAGGACCCAGAGAACTCACCATTGAGGGTCCCTAGATTGGTTTTTGCACAAATTACACTTTATTGAGAGAATATGAGGAGTGAGGGTGATGGTTTAGCAAGGAAGTCCTGAGCATTACATGCTGTTGAAATCCTCAGATACTGTGTGAAAAGTCAGGTGTAGTCATATGCACCTATACTCTGTCACTATCAGGAGGGGAGAGACATACAGTAGCTTTAGAGGTGGCTGGCCCAGCAACCTGAGCTCCAGATTCAATAAGAGTCTCTGCCTCAAAGCAATTAGGGAAATAGTGACAGAGTGACACCTGATATCCTTCTCTGACCTCCACGGGCACATGCGAGTGCATACATCTGCACACTCACCTGTATCCTTTACACCCACATTGACACACCTAGACATCTAAGCACAAACACACAGACGTACAAAGAACTATGAAATCACACTATATATAATAAAGAAGAACTTGTTTTTTGAAAAAGGAAAACCTATATTATATCCTCAAGTAAAGGCTACACTTACAGTGCCAAGTACATTTGGGATAAAATGAACCATTTGCAGCAATCAAAAGTGCTATCTGCAGGGCCTAGAACGGGAAACTCATTCTAATGCTTCTGTTTCCACCCAAACAACCACACATTCCTTGATTCACTGAACCAGATACTGCTGTTTCTAAAAAGGCATGGCCAAAGCTTTTGTGGCCTTTTAAATAGCTCAGTGTTGAAGGATAGGAGAATCTGAACAATCCAAACATCTTATTTGTGTTTCTGCTCTTGTATGTTGAGACAAATTCACTCTGTTGCCTAGGTTGAATTGGGATGCACTATGTAGCATACACTGGACTTGAACTCACAGCCGGCCTGTCATTTCAACCTTCTGAGTTCTGGGGTGAGAAATGGCAATGACTGTGTCCTATTCATTACAGTAACTAACTTTAGCACACACGCTGTCTTGACTTAGACGGGATACTGAATGTATGTTTTCCCAGATAAGAATGCATATGATCCAGGTCTTCATGTCATGCTCCGTTTCTGATTATATATTCTCTTTCAGTCTAATTTGGTTTAGTTTCTCTATTTTCTCCATTACACTAAATTCATTGGCCTGTGTTTAGATGTAAAGGAATGTGTTTGAGTGGTCGGAAGTAGATGGTAAAGCTGATAGAGATGTCACCAGTGCAGCTTTAGACACAGTGACCCATTATCCCATAATCAGTGCTGTGAGGTATCTTTTGTCACAGCCAATAAGTGCATTATATTATTATTATAAGATTTCCTGGTCACATTTTATTTTATTCCATTTTATTATAATAAAGTCACTTACCATTATATTATAAGATTGCCCAATCACTCTCTTCTGGACCTTGGACTAACATGCACACACCCATACATGTCTAGATGCATACACACATGCACATAATTAAAAAGAAAGTAAATATGAAAAGCAGCAGAGAGATAACTCAGCGGTGAGTTCATTTTCTGCTCTTGCGGTGAGTTCACAACAATCACAACCACTTGTAACTCCAGGTCTATGGGATCCGACAGCCACTTCTGCAGTCCTCAGGCACGTGTGTGTATGTCCACATTCCCAAACACTGTGCACACAATTAAAAGTCAAATAAATATGAGATTGTCTATGTAAGAACTTTTTGATTAGGCACTGAAAAACAACCTTTTTTTTCCTCAGCTCTAGCAGTCACTGGAAGCTTTCTACTAAACACTGCCAGGTTTCCCCCATATAAAATATTCTGATCGCAGTTTCCTGTCCCCCAACTCCTTCCAGATCCTCCGCACCTCCCTACCCAGTCAAGTTCACACCCTTTCTTTCTCTCTCTTATTAGAAAACAAGCAGGCATCTAAAGTAAAATGGAATAGAATAAAATAAAAACAGAATGGGTTAGCTCAATCAATCAAATAGGAAAAATAAAAATAAAGAAGACAAAAGGAAAAGCACAAGAAACTCAGGCAGACATCCAGACACAACATCTCACAAGAGGAGCCAATCCCAGGTGAACAGCAGCTTCTGTAAAGCTTTGACTTCCTTTTGCAAAGTTCTCCGCCCCCAACCCCTGCAATAAAAAAAAAAAAGGATTGATTTTCTTTGAGGGCTCCTATTTTTCCCCCAACAAATAACAGTCTTGCAAAACTGGTGTGGAGCCTCCATTGCATGTGGTGATGAGCTGCTCGTGGAAACGATGCTGCTACTTTTTTTAGTGATTTCTTTGTACTGCTGATTTTCTAGATGCAGCTTCTTGGTTTTTTGCTTGTTGTCTTGCTGTGGGATAACATTTTCATCATGAAAGCCTGCTAAGCATACCTTTGGAACTAACAAAAATTCAGTTACTTGACAGGGATTTTTACAGCCACCACTAGTTTATGGTAGTTTTGAACATATACTTAAGCATTAAGAACCCTGGAATTCTTAAATCTCTTCATTTTGGTGAGTTTTGTGGTTATTTTTTGGCCTTTTAAATATGCATGAACTATAATAAAATGGAATGCATGGAGAAAGAGACTGGTGAACTAGAATGTGCCTCTGTTTGACGGCACCTTCTAAAGAGAAGAATCAAGAGAGGGAAAAAGAGAAGAGGACAAGTTTTGTAAATACACCAAGCTAGGGATGGGTCATTAAGAGAAGGAGAGCTGCATGACAGAGGGGACAGGAGTCATACCAAGAAGTAAGTCAAAGGGAGCCCAATTCTGGCTGTGTGGAGCATCCTCATTATCACATTATAGACCTGTTTATTGTAAATCACATCCTGTACTAAGGTGTAAGCTTCTTAAGACAGGGAACTTTGTGTTTTTACTGATAAATCCCTAGTATTGAGAACTGGAGCAGTTAATATCATTTGAGTACACAGATTAGTCACATGAAGAAATGAATATCTACTATGGAAAAACCAATGGTTGGTCCCAAGCCACCAACAAAGATGATATTTACTAAAGTCTCCATTGAGAGATGCACGTTGTTAAGTTTTAAACCAAATATCTAACATTTTTCTTGCAATTGACTTTGGGAGTGACCTGAATTAAGGCAACTTTGATGAGCACCCCATATGAGCAATTCTTCCAGCACACTTTGAAAAGAATATTTTGGACTCAGACAAAAAATAAGAGCGCCCTTCCCCATCTTCCCTTTCTCTCTCCTTCTTTCTCTCTCTCCCCCTCTTTCTCTGTCTCTCTGCCTCCCTCTCAGTCTGTCTTCCTCCCTCCTTCTCCCTCTTCCTAATCACTGCCCATCTTCCCTCCCATTTTTCTCTCCCCTTTCTTCTCACTCAATATTCCCTTCCCCTCCCCCTCTCCTTCCCTCTCTTTTTTCCTTCCCCTAGAGCACCCCTGGGTGATAGCTGTCATTTCAAGATTACCAAAAGCAAGCCAGTGTTGAGGAGCTATGGAAGCAATGACTGTAGTAAGCATCTCATCTGATGGACAGTTATGTGGCACCTTAAATGTCTTTATTGTTTAAGTCACCAGTTTGGGGGGCAGTTGTTTCAACCAAAGCAACACTACTCTTAAAATTTCTTCCACTCAGTTGCATAAAAAATGTATGTGTTCATAAAGCACTTCAAATTACTCTTCCATAGAGCTTCAAAATGCCTTCAACTCCAAGGCATTATAGTATTCCCCAGAGAGAAGAAAGAAAAGCAAAAAGTAGACTGATCAAATTAAGAATAGTACTTCCATCTTTCTACTTTTGTCAAGAAGCTAAGAAAAGCAAACACATTGTGCAGAGCAGAGACTGCAATACCCGGCTGCCTTTGAGACACTGAGTGAGTGGTGTTTTTATAATGCTTGCATTCCCATCCCTCCTCCTGCTCATACGTGCCAAGATGTTGTGGCCCAGTGGACTGCAGAAAGTTAATAAATGCCAAACAAGTGGGTAATCCATACAATTCCTTCAGCCCATTAGTTCCCTGGAGAGAAGGACCAGTTTCTCTCGATAAATAGCATCCTCTTCTTGTTCAAGGAGATGCTTGTGACTAAAACTTACTACTTCATAGTTCACAATCAAAGAGGGCAAATAAGCCGGTCCCTGGAGGGCTTTCTCAGCTCAGCGGTTTGAGGGCCGTATCTCCTCCACAGAAGCAGGTCATCAGCAAGGATGCTCATTCACTGAAGGTCAGGCTTTTGTATTATGAAACGTCTAGCAAGTGTGATAAGCAGTAAATTGCAGATCTATCACATTTTCCCTCTGCTATAAGTGTGTGTTTATAAACCAGCCGAATACTGCCCCTCCTGTGATGGATGGCTCACTTTGGACCACCTCTTATCGGGTTCCTACAAGCCCCTTTCTGATGCAGTGCATGTCTGCATGGCAGTAGACAAACCAATGCCATTATACAACCAAATCTCCCTCTACATTCTAGATATCAGGATTACACTTGGGTATTGATTTATTGCCCCCCCCCAATATGGACCAGTTTGTTAAGTGTAAGCAAGACCTGCTGCTATGAATTGGAGCCACCAACTCCATGCGCTCATGGTAAGAAATAATCCCCTGCACTCACCTTCTAAGAACCTGGACATTTGAGTAACTGCATGTGTTTAAATATTTAAGCTGTTTGTCTATGCTGTCTCTTCTTTAAGTATGCAAAATAAGATAAAACAAGTCTTTGGAGGAAGGGAATCTGTGCCGTTTCTCAGCCGGTGAAATTGCAATGTGCTTCTTTTTATGAAGCCCACTGAAATGATTACAAATCTCTGCTTTGGCATCTATTTCTGAAACACCTACTGTATCTATAGCAATGAGGTTTTATGACAGCTTTAACAGTTCCTGCAAAATTTATATGTTCAACCAGTAGATCATTTTGGGGAGTGATATAAATTTTACAGCACATCAGAGTTTTATATCACCCACAAATGCCTGCTGTAGGATTCGTATTATGTAGGCCCCACATTCACTCACAGTTTTCTATTCTTTAGTCTATTTACATTTGCCAGGCAAAAAGACCCTTCCACATGGTTCTCTTTACAGACGATCATTCCTCCTCCCTTGTTACCTTCCAGCTTAATGTCACTCAGTCTGACTATTTGTCTACGGGACGTTCACCAGTGCTTCCATCAATTTACACAGGAGACAGCCCACCATCCCTTTCTCTAATTCCTATATATGGTGATGTCCTGAGTGAGCTAAATGAAAATTGATAAAGGCAATCCTTTTATGGAGGACTCTTATTTTCTGAACTCCCAGTCAGCTTCTATTGAGTGGTCCTGGGAACAGAATACTTACAGCATCACTGCTTAAAGAAAGCTCCGAACACAGACTTTGTTAGCTTCCCAAGGGAACCTTTACCCATTGGGAGGAGTGGATGGGGGGGGCAGGCTGGAGGGGAGGTGGGGTCAGGAGGAGGGGTGGACGGAGAACTGTAGTTGGAATGTAAATGAAATTTTAAAAATAAATTAAAATTTAAAAAATTAAAAATGGTACATTATTTCTGTGTATATGGGGAAATTCTAAGTTCATGATCATGATGATTTAAACACCTTGACTTTAGGAAATCAGCAGACTAATTCAGAATTTAAAAACAAGCGAACAAACAAACAAACAAAAAACCCAAAAGTATTGCTGACCCTTTTTGAGCACCTTATTAGGTGGGTGTGTTTTTGAGACAGAAGATATGGAGAAGGAACAGCACCTATATACTGTTGACAGAAATGCAGAATAATAAAGTCACTATAAAAATAATAAGGGCAATCTTCAAGCTAAAAATATAGGAACAATCATATAATATAGAAATTACAGTAATGGGCATATACTTATGGAAAATGAAATCAATGCAATGAAAAAAGATACCTACCACATTTAATATACCATCACCCATATTCACAATATGTACTCATACCAACTGCCCACCAGTTATTACTGGGTAAAGAAAATGTGTTATTATACACCACTGGATACTTCTTAGTCATAAAAAAATGAAAGTCTATCATTTGTGAAAATGTGTGAACAAACGGAACAAAATTTCTTGTGAAATAGGTCATGACACATAGTGCATAATCTCTCTCATGTGTGAACTGAAAGAGGCTCATTTCATAAAGCAGATGGTAGGACATTGGTTTCCACATGGAGAGAAGGGAGAGGGGAGGGGTTCACAAATACAAAGTTAGTTATGTAGGAAGTGAAAGTTGACACAGTTAAGAGAAGTCTGTTCTATGTTTCAAAATAGTCAATAGAGGGTATTTCAAATGTATTTACCATAAAGAAATAATAAATATTTAAGATGACAGATAGAATACGGTATACACACGTATCAAAAATCAGGATGAATTCATTAAATATAGTTATTGTGTGTCAGTTAAAATTTAGTTTTTAAAGACTTTTAAATACATTTTATTATTGCAGTAAAAGACGCTGGCAATTAATTAAATGGCAAAAAAAAATCACTTAAGGTAGAAAAGGTTAATTTCGGCTTACACTTGCAAAGGAGATGAAACCTTTAATGGCAGGGATAGAACGACAACAGGATCATGAGGCCATCCAGTCACATTGTGCAGGTCATCTGGAGGCAGAGAGAGATAGGAATGATGCCAGGTTACAGAATTTTAATGCCCACTCTCATTGCTGTACTTCCTCAAGCAAGGCTCTCCTTTCTAAAGGGCCCAAACCCTTCCCAAACCATGCCAGCTGGGGATCAAGTGTTTAAACACATGAACCTATGGGTCCATAATATTTTGTCCCTGGCCACCTTTGGTTTATGGCCATTTTATGATATAAAATATATTTAGTACAAATTGAAAAGTTCCCCAGATTTTAACAGTCCCTAAACTGTTCAGAAATCCAGTCTCTCTTCTGAGATTAAAAGCAATCTCTTAATTGTGAACGCCTGTAAAATAATTAATAATAATAATAAAGTTACATGCCTAAAACATTCAATGGCACAAAGTATCCATTCCAATTTCAGAAGATAAAGATGGAGGCATAAAAAGGCAAGATTGAAACCCGGAAGGGCAAAGGTCAGATCCTATAGCTCCCTCTGCATCAGTCATCAGAGGTTTCTGATGAAATTGTCTTAGTTTCAAAAGGCTTTAGGTAGTTCTACCTCTAGCCTTGCTACCTGCAATATGCATCACTTTAGTTATCTGATTCTCCTCCTTTATTGCCTCCATTTCCCTGCACTACACAACCCCCTCCTTTCTGCAGAATTTCCATGACTCTGCTGCCTCTAACACCAGGAAGTACCCACTGAAAACCAGCTTCACTGTCACTGCAATCCAAGCTTCAGTTTCACCAATCCCATAAACTAGGCTCAAAGAGCCTCTCTGCAGGGTCTCTGACCCTGTCGCATATTTCATGAACTGAATGGATCTCTGAAACTGTGTAGGGAAAAAAAATCCTATGACCCTTTCAATAGTGCATATTCCATGGCTCCAAAGTCAGTGCCGTGTAGACTACACAACTGAGTTCTTCTGGCAGCTCAGGGTCCCCTTCGACCACAAATGAAACATCTTCTGCAGGCTGAAGCTGGTTAAAACTCTAAGTAGTTTCCAAGAGTAAGAAACCCTTTTAGGTTAACTCTTTTCTGAAGCTGGAGTCTTAGATGGGTGGAGTCATGAGCTTTGGGTACCTGATCTTTTCAGAACAACAGCCTCCATTCAGCACATTCTTGGGCTGTAACCTAAACTTCCTTAGTCCTCTTTTCCCTTCCAAATTACATATTTTTTTATTTCTTTCTACTTGCTTCTTTCTCTTTTTAAACTCTACCTTTATATAATAGTAATCGGTAATAACCACGCTATAGGTTCAATATTATGCCTTCTTGGATTTTTCCACCCAAAAAATTAGTTATGACCTTTAATTCAGCCTTACATTGGTGTGGAAAGTCCTTCTGTCTATGTGTTGCTCTTATTGGTTAAGAAAGAAGCTGTTTTTGGCCAAAAGCTTAACAGAGTAAAGCCAGGCTAAAAGAGTAGGCGGAGTCAGAGAGATGCCATGTAGCCTCCAGAGCAGAAAGATGCGAGTCACTAGCTGGAACCTTGCTGGTAGGCCATGAACCTCATGGTAAAATATAAAATAATGGAAATGGGTTAATTCTAGCTATAAGAGCTAGCTAGCAGTACACTTAAGCTATTGGCCAAACAGGATTGCAAATAATATAGTTTCTGTGTGATTATTTTGGGAGTCTGGGCATCCAGGATACAAACAAGTGGCCTCCAACAGAATCACATGACGTCTGAGATAATGATAGAATATAGCCAGCTTCATTACTAGAATGTATTTTGAACAACCCCTACCCCAGTAACTGATGGATTTCTTGTTCCTCACTGAAACCTTGTGAGCCAGGCCTCCACTATTGGTATTTTTTCTGCTTTCTGATCTTCTAAACTCTCGAGAAATGGATAACTAAGCTCTATTTAGGATATTTGAGGACTTTCTAGGGCTTAAAGTTCCAAACACTTTCATAGCCCTTCCACAAGTAAGTTCTAAATCATGTGTGCCATCTGTTTGGGTTTACTACAACAGAAGTTCAACTATACAGTACCAGTTTCTGTCCTAGTGACTTTATGATGTGCAGTAAAATTTCCTCACAAAAGCAACTTAAGGAAGAGTGAGTTTATTCTGGCTTCCAGTTCCAGAGACACAATCCATCATGGTAGGCATGGAATGGCCACAGAGGCATGAGGCTAGCCTATGCATAGGGCTGTATAGGCATTCCAAAAGTGGAAACCAAATGAGATCCTTGTCTATAAAACCTCAATAACCACTCTAACCCTTGGTGATATATTTCTTACTGTAAGGTTCCATCTCTTAGAGGTTCTAGAACCTTCCCAAACAGTGCCACCAGCTGGGGACCATCTAGTCAACACATGAGCCTAAAGGAGACAGTTACTTTTGTCGTCTAGCTCTACTGGGTTCACAATGTATCTATCTTTATGCATTGTATTCCTGATCCCTGTATACTGAGATCTCCAAGAGATATTTAGTCTTAATGGATTTTTAAAGTAATATTCCCTGGGTTGAATAGCATGGTGGATATATATAATTTTTCTATTTCAGTAGGACACATCTTTACTATCATGCTGACATGAAAAATTTCTCCCTGTATTTTATTTAAGTAAGACTGGGCCTGAAACCACCACCCAAACAGCAAATACATGTGGCTCAAGTCTAGCCAGTCATTCTGCTCATGGCTAGCAAATTGTGATCTTTGGAAATATCATAGGGCCAGGGCTAACAATGACCATCTTGATGTTATATGTGATTGAGACCAAACGAAACTGGAGGTAGAGACAATGTCTAGGACTTTTACTAAATTTCTTCATGCAGTTCTGCCCCAAACTGCTCCAAGATGGTTCGGTCATGGCAACCAATACATTTATCATATGGAATTACAGTTATGCAGGGGGATTAAAACACAGGAGATAAATCACATTATACTTGTGGTTCTTTATACCCCATTGGAGTGGGTATACTGTTGTTATAGTATATAAAAACTTTCCCAAATTGCTTCTTAGCCATTTGCTAATGTTTATTAAGCAATGACCACTGTTCTAGGTACATGTCTTTCATTTATTCTAGTCAATTTCAAGATATTGATAAAGGTACTATTCTTCACAGATTAGAAATTCGAAGCTTGAGGAGAGTAACTTGTTCAGTCTCATACAGCAAGTAGGTAACACCTGGGATTTGAAATCACATCAACATTACTTTCTATGCTTCTTTCATATGCAGTGGCTTATATGTACTAGGCTCAATAAATGAGGGATTCATTAATTGACTATAATCATGTATAATACTGCAGAGGTAGAAATTTATTCCCTTAATGCAAACTGCTAGCCATATCTTAGTCACTTCTACTTTTCATTGGGCAGAGAAGTTCTGAGAAGGCCAGTCAACAAGGACATGATCCAGAACTCCAGCATCTCTATTATCCTATAAATCAGGGCTCCTAAGTGTTCAGGCATGCAATGTAGCAGGTCTCACTAGTATAATCTGAAGATTAAAAAAGAAATGAAATAACAAGAGAAACTTCAATTTCAACATGTCAGGTCATAAAAGGTAAAGGCTATTGGCTTGGGGGAACTATTTGAATAATAAACCAGACAGCGAAAGGATGTTCAGAGTTCCAGGTTTGCCCTGTTATTAACCTACTATGCAGAAAGTTATATGCTAGAACATTTGTCTCTGCACCAAGTCTCCTCTCCGGCTTCAGATCAACTATGCCCCCCCCAACAGCTTCCTTTGTCTCTTCTCCTTTAGAAAACTTTATTACTGTAGACAAGACTGTCCCTTAAGTTATTGTCTTTGTAGCCTTCTAAGATCCCACCTATCTTCTCTTCTGCACGTGAGGGATCACATTTCCATCTTTTTTTCAACAGGAGGCTGAGAAATGACAACCTTGAGAATAAATTTTTGCCTTCCAAGATCCCTCTGAATGTCTTAGGGGTACACCTGAGGTCCAGATGCTTGACTTGTCCCGGGTCGGTCACGGCACAGTAGAGGAAACTGGGCAAAGCTGATGTCTGAATTTCCTGTTGCAGAAGTCTGACGTGAGTCATTCCTGTCACACACTTCCTTACTTTTGAGGCCATGTGGCGGGCAACAGCCGGGTACATTCGGTCATCTCTCAGCTGAAGGATAGTGTGTATTATGTAGAGACTCTTCTAGCATAAAATCACTTGTCAAGGTGGAGTGCATTAAACTTCTCCAAATATTTCACTGTTGCATCAGGACGTGGTCATGCCTTTGGTCAACAACAGGTTCCATATACAAGGATAGAAAAGTAGAATTATAGTAGAACTGAACAGTTCCTACCATGTAGTAACAGGTAGTGACACTGTAACTCTAGTCTACTATTGTACAACATACCACTTGGGTGTTTGTGGTGACACTAGTGTAAACAAACCTATGGTGAAAGCAACTTAAGGAAAGAAGACACTTTTATTCCTCCAGCATTCTCTGCTTCCTTATAGCCAGAAAGTCAGGGCAACAACCTGAATTTAGCACGCAGAATAAAGCATCATTTTCCACAGGAACTGCAGAACGGCAATGGAATGCTTAGTGACTTATGCAGTATTTAGCAATATCTAAGAAATAACCCAACTTTCTTTAATATAATATTCATTCTTTCTTGAATTTAGATTTATTCAGATGGGTGTCATTTTTGCATCTACCTTTGCATATACACATTTGCTTCCAATTCATCTTTACCTCTTCCACTGTTCCACATACAGCAACTTATATTTATAGCCTTAAAGAAGGGGAGGTTTGGGGGCTGAGCAGTGATCTTGTGTAAGACTTCTGCTGTGACTTGTCCTAGGGAGCCTGCTGCTAGAAACTGTGTTCCTTGACTCTCAATTTTACTCTTTCTCCTGCTTAGTATTTTTCTGGAATAAAGAAAAGAAGAAGAGAGGAAGGGAGGAGAAAAAAGAAGAGGTGAGGACATGAGGGGAGAAAAAGGGGGGAGAGGAGGAAAATAGAAGAGAAAGAAGACATGAGAGAGGAGAAGGCATGACATTTCACTGTGGAGTTTATTCTGCCAAGATACGTTTTCTATTTTTCATTTTGAGACATTATTCAATTTATTCAAAGATATTTAGTGTAATTAAAGAGAAAATGCATAACCCTAAGTTTATACAATCCTGTTACTGAAAGTAGAATTTGGAAAACAGATTGATCTTTTGTCAAGGAAGCATATTAACAATTCTTCTGCTCCTTCATTTGACAATAGGAATTGGAGAGTATTATAATGAGGAGAATGGAATGGAAGAGCATTGTTATGAAAGGTTATACCCAGGATATGGCATAGGCGTTGCCCTTTTGAGGCCTCAATGAGAGAGTTCTGTCATGGGAAATACCAGGGCTCATAAAACAGAGCACTAGAAAGTACTTCTCTGGAAGGAATTTAAGTGGTGAAAAATCTTTGGCTTGAGTTACTCTGGTGGCATAGCCCCCCATAAGTTGCTCATGCTTCTGTAAGCAGCCCTTTATCTGTAGCTTTGTAGTAATCCTAGTAAAACACATTGGTGCACATGCAGGGGCTGCTTTTGGTTCTGAAGAAGTATGAAGGGGGGGGGAAGAAAAGACAGCAGCTTCACCAGCAGCAAGTTCCTTAGAGAACTAGCTAGTTATAGGAATAGTAGACTAACATCAGAAACCTCCTCATGTCCCATAGACCCTATAATAAGTTCACATCAGTATTTCGGATTATTCCTTGAAAATACATTCCTTATCTATTTTACTCCCTATGTTAGCAACACTGTGGAATTGATACAGAAGACGCTCATTCTTGGGATGGGTCATAGAAAGGAATGGATGTTTTCACATATTTGGGACTAGTAAGGTGCTGACAGCATCAATCTAAGGTAAAACGGAAGCCCTACATTTCCTATAGGCAGTCAAAATGAGGTTTCAGAGTTAAATACTCTGAAACCTGTTGTGACTCATTAGGAGCCATTGGGAAGCAGAACAAAGCAATGGCTCCCGTGAATCAACTCTGGGAGAGATGCACGATAAATTCCTCTTCCTCTAAATATAAAAGCAGATGGATGATGGAATGATGGAGCAGTAGGCTAAATCCTGCTAATATATGTGGCTTCGGACAAACCAGATGGCAGATAATTGAGTTATAATTCATCCAATAAGTGTTTATTGAGCACCTGTTATGTGGTAGGCACTGTGCCAGGTGCTAGGATATAAAATCCAATTACGCAGACAGTATCCTCAAGAAATGTACATGGAGAGAAGAAGACAAGCACATGGGTCAGCAATTACCCAACAGGGAGACGAAGAGGACGCTGATTACATTACTGATTACAGACATCACTTATCTGCTGTTTACTCTAAGCCTGGCACTGAGCTAAACACTCTTCATGTTCTACAACACATACCATCCCAACAAGTCAGTGCGTAGGATCTTTGCAGTTACCTCAACTTACAGGTGATGAAACTGAAATGTAGAGGGCTTAAGATTTATTTTGTCTATGGCATTGTGCCTGTATATTTTCCAATTAGGATATGAAGCCTTGTCTAAGCCTGCCCTCTTCTCAGGGAGCTATGAAAATCCAGAGGAGGTGCAGACGAATCAGTCATTCGTGAGCACGTTAAAGAAAGAGGAGACATTACCTTTGGTTTGATGTTAAAATATGAGGCATGGCTTCATAGAGTGTGTCGAGGGACGAAGTGGGAGAAGAATGAACGTGTAGGCTGAGAACAAAGGAGAAGCCTATCCTGCCGAACAGAGGTGTTCATGGCATGAAGCCGTGCTGAAGATGCCTTGATTTGCATGAAGGATAGAGATAAATGCAGATCAGAGTTGTAGGCAAAAGCAGACAGAGCCAGAACAAGATGGATCTAGGAATGTCAACAGACTCTAATCATGGGGCCTGGTGAAACTTGCTGAGTTTGAAATAGACTATATAGGCTTGAAATCCATGGGTACATCTTCCTGCAGTTTGACCTAATCTGCTAGTATCTGGAGGAAGGGTGATGGACAGCAAGGAAGAATGAGGACCTGAATGGGAAGATGATGCTCACATCTGGGCAACTTTACCCCCTCCAGGCAATGAGGAGGAGCTGTTTAAGGGCAAATAAGGTACAAGTACATTTGTATAAAAAACAAAAACAAAATGACTCCCAATGAGCTGGGATGATACCCAGAAATAAGGCCAGCAAACTCCCAGGAAATTTCAAAGTTAGGTGCTACCTCTGAACCATACCTTGGGATCTGATTTCCCTCTGGCCATAGTTCCTCAATGTTCCAGTGTGTCTTGCCCCAAAGAGGAAAATCAACCTAAGCACCTGCAGGTTTGTTGTTATATCTGCAGTACAGCGGCTGGACCAGATCCTAACTTGCTGCCTAAGCTACTGAATACACTACCATGGATGCCCTTCTGCTGAGGCTTCAGCAGTGGGAGCCCTAGGGTCCTGCCACAGCCTTTGCTGCTGCCTCAGCTGCCTCCAGGTAGGGAGACAAATCTTGTTTTTGGTTAAGAATCTATCTTTTTATTGTATCAATAAAGACTCAGAAGTCAGATGATGGAGTGAAAACCTGCTAGCTCAGAGAGGCAGAAAAAGCAGCCAGCTGAGTTTCCTCCTCTGCTGCTGTTCCCAAATGAGAGCTCTCTCCTAAGCCCTCTGAAACAAAAACTCCTCCAACCAGGGATGTCCCTCCCTTCTACTTCCTGTGCTTCCCTCTCCCTGACTTCTGGACTTCTCCTTGCTCTCTAAGGTTACTTCCAGCCAACTAGTTGCTTGCTTGGCCTCTTGACTTCTGGTTGATTCTATATATGTAACAGAATCTTATGGTTCACAGTTCGATCAAATATCCTATAACACACGTAAATTCATTTTACTCAGGGATCAAGCTTTTTTGTTTCGTTTTCATTTAAACCTCTAGTCCTTTCTCTCATTTTCTGTATCCTCCAAAGAAGTTTTGTTTTAAAACTTCTAATTTCATCTTTCAAAAGAGTATAGTATTCACTTCAAAGAGTGTGTGAATATTTCATAAAATAGTAAAAAACAAAGGATTAGGTTGATGAAAAGGTTCACAGTTCTTTTTCTGATGACTGTAGACCTGACTTCCAGGCAGTCTTCTTCCTTTGCTGAGCAGCAAGCAGACTATTTGCACTGGAAGTCAAGACCCTGAGGTAAGTGAAGACATTTCTAGGTTTTCTCTGGGATTGCAGCCTCCTGCTGAGGGCTCTAGAATTTCACCAAGAAAGAAAACAGGAAGCTCCCCCCTTGCCAAGTGCACAGGCTCTTCAGGATGATTTATCTCTGCTGATGAATTCCAGGCTTCTTGAGGAAATTCACTGTCTTTCTTTTCTAGGAAGCCGAGCAGTCAGGCTAGACATAAGACCCTACTGGTCAAAATAAAGAGCAGCACTTGGAAGCATATCTTCTCTGATGTGTCCTGGGCAGTGGGACATTGTTGCTTGAATTATAGAATTCTCTGTTTCTTCTTTTTGCTAATAAACAGAGCCAGAAAGGACCTTTACCTGAGGTGATTCCTAATTTACATAGCAGTTCAGGACCTGCCCTAATCCTTTGTTGTGGATGAATCAAACAAAGGGATAAATTAGAAACAAAGGCTGAGACCATTGAGGCTTCGGTGGCTGTAAAATACCCAGGTACTTTCAAGGAGTCCAGGGGATTGGACTAAAAAGTCCTCAGTATCATTAAAGCCACATAAAGATACTTTGGGGCCTGCTCTTTTCTGTATCAATAACCATTATTCTCCAGAGTGTACCCCATTTGTAGCTGTGACTCTTGAATACTCTGATCTTTCTATCACTTGGGTCCTTAAGATCTCCAGTATTATTGTTATCTGTTATTTAACTAGCAGATTTGGTAGGCATGATAGCTCTCTGCCTAGTTCTCTAAGAATTGGATTCTACCAGGAATCAATGACGTGATTTGCCATGGTCAAATAGGCAATGAAGTTTGAGCTGACTGAAATTAAGGCTTGTAGGGGTCAGTTTACCAGAGAAGATAAACTTCTTTATCTAACCAGGAGTAGGTGAGTCAAAATTAGGAGAGAGGCCCTTATTGGTGAGGAAACATGCTCATGAAAGACTATCACTCCCATTATCTCTGTTTCAAAGTAATCTAGAATTTTATTTCATTTCTTTCTTTCTTCCTTTCTGTCTTCCTTTCTTTCTGTCTGTCTTTTCTGAGACAAGGTATCATGTAGCCCAGGATATCCTCAAACTCCCTATGTAACTGAGGCTGAGCTTCACTTCTTGGTCCCCTGCCCTTATATCGGGAGCACTGAGATGGCGCCATGAGGCTAGACCAACATAGCCAGTTTACATGTTATTGGAGACTGAACCCAGGGCCTTGTGCACACCACGCTAGCACCCAAACCATTCAGGTGGATCTTTGGCGTTCGTGTTAGCTCCACTTTAGCAACAGAACTAGAGGAAAGGGGACCTGACATCTTGGGAGAGGTTGAATTACCTTTGCTACCTTTTGCGACAGGAGATTTACTATCAACACACTGCAGCAGAATATTAAGTAAACCAAACTACAAAGGGTAAGTGAAGTGCCTTTCCTCCACTAATTCTGAAAAGGTTGCAGAATGCCCTTCTGCAATCCTGCACGGGGCACAGCAATAAGCACCCCCATGGGTTCAAGGCTAGAACTTCCATTTCTGAATAATTTCTATCCAGACCTGATCTATCCGTGCAGCTGCTGAAGATTTTATGTACAGCTTGCTCTCTGGTTCTACTCAAGGTAACGTTTCAGAGAGATCACTTCTGTGGTCTTTTTCTGAAACCCCAAATTCACTGAATTCCCAATGAGTCTCTCTTGAAGAACTACTTGGTAGATCTTTCATTGCAAGAGAAGAATATAGTCAGGTCAATCATCCTGAAGTCTTGGAAATGACATGCACAGTAGAGCATGTGCACATACGCCCCTAGAGTCTGCTGAGAAGCAGAGCATGGCCCAGATAATCACCAAAAACAAACAGTTCACCCACAGCTGTCCATATGTGGCTTGAGATCTAATTCAATAGCCAGCCCTGCTTTACAAGTTAGCAGAGAAACTGAAGGACTATTCTAAAACTGAGCTAATTTACAACTATCTCAATGACTTTTAGTATTATTAAAAAGCAGAGCATGAGCCGGGCAGTGGTGGCGCACGCCTTTAATCCCAGCACTCGGGAGGCAGAGGCAGGCAGATCTCTGTGAGTTCGAGGCCAGCCTGGTCTACAAGAGCTAGTTCCAGGACAGGCTCCAAAGCTACAGAGAAACCCTGTCTCAAAAAACCAAAAAAAAAAAAAAAAAAAAAAAAAAGCAGGGCATGAAGCTGGGCATGGCGGCACATGCCTTTAATCCCAATACTTGGGAGGCCGAGGCAGGTGGATCTCTGTAAATTTGAGGCCAGCCTGGTCTACATAGTGAGTTCAAGGACAGTTGCGGCTGTGTAGTGAGATCCTACCTTGAGTGGGGGAAAAAGCACGCCAGGAAATCTATGGAGATATACCCTAAAAGTAGGTGCAGCAATCTGTAGCTTTTGTTATTTGTGTCAGATATGCTTCTTCAATAATTATGAATTAATGGCCCTTGTTCTTAAAGGATATCCACCTTGAGAAACTTACCAACTGGGGGATGCATCACACAGGAAAGCCCTCCCCACAGCTTGTTGTTATAGAAACTGTAAAGCATCCTGCAAACACCAGAAGAGTCTACAGGAAGTGGGAAGTGAAAGCAATGTCACAGAATCTATACCTACAATGGATGTTGCTGCCCACTGGGTTGTATAGGAGGACTCTGGGAACCTCAAAGCAGAAGGTGTTCAATCAGAGCACAGAGCTAGCTCCTCAAATGTGGAACTGCCAAATGGAGAGCTCAAACCAGGCCCTGTCAATTCTTCGTCAACTCTCTACTCTTGTATTATAGTCCATCAAGGTAAAGGTACTTGTTTGTAGAAGATGTGAAGTTAGAATGGCTTCCAAAAATTCCCGTGCAGCAAAGGGAAGCTTCCTCAGTATACAAAATTAGAAACCAAAACAAAACACAAAGCAAGGGGGTACATTATATGGCATGCTGCAAAATGCATGTTTCGTATTCACAGAAAAAGCATCCTGGAATTAGCCTTACATGCATCTGTGTTTGACTTCAATAGTCAGTTGTACCCAGCTTGGCTGAGTTAATTACATTATGGGTTTATGAGAGGAAAGGCCTAAAGCATGAGGAGCCGTAAGGTAGATGGGATGCAGTAGATGGGCCACGTCATGTAATTTGCACTCATACTACATCATATCGAGGTTTAAGCTGATTGTTCAACTCTTAAAAGCCCAGGTCTTATCACAGAGTCGTCATTATGGTCCTCGAAGTCAAAATCGCTTACTTTGGTGGTCTCACAATTTCTCTTTGGGGAATGACATCGCTTTTGAAGTTTCCTTGGTAATTAAACAGCATGTCCTTGCAAATGGGGGCTGCGGCTAACCAAACAAGATTGATGCTGATGGAGTCCATGCTGTCCCGGCGAAGCTCTCAACTGCCCCGGCTGGAGTTACTGCAGTCCCACTGACCCCGGACATTTCCTGGACATGGTCGCTCTTGGGAACGATTCATGAACTTCCCTGTTAACTAAAGGCTAGTGCAAGATTAGCTACCAGGTGTGAATTGGGAAGTACCAGTGACATACTTTTAGTTTCATAACCAGAAGATCAGTTGTGGCATGGTGACCTGCCTTGGCAAACTCCCCTGGCAGCTGGCTGATTGTGTCACCAGCTATTCCTCCCTATGGTCACATACAGGATTTGTCAACGATGCTTATTACGTCTGTAGCTGTGGGATAGCCTGGCCTGCGGGATAGCCTGGCCTGTGGGATAGCCTGGCCTGTGAAAAGTAGCCTGTGCATGGTGCAGGGTACTTGGCCTAGTGGATGGTTTTTGTTGTATGATTGTTTTACACACAGCCTTTTGCTCTTGCTTTCCCTCACAACCTCTTGAAAAGCTAGTTAACAGCAGAAGTTACTCTGCCACAGAAACACAAACATGTGAGACGTAGGGCGCAGTCCTTCACTCAATGCTGCTAATTTAAGAAGCCACACTTTTCACTCCCTTACTTGTTCCCCTCTTTGTACAGTAGCCTAAGTCCCATCCTTTGTCAAGTGAAAGAGCTATAGGTTGCAGGTTATAACGCATTCAAAGAAATCATCTTATTAATTAGGCTGTGATATCACAGGATCAGAGAAGTGAGAAGGGACGAAGACCTGTGACAGGGATTCATTTTTGCCCACCAACCCCTCCATCCAGATGGGATGACTTTTTATTGTGTTTACTCATTCCATATCCACTTAAGCAGGAACTAGATCAAATATGGCGCTTTCTTTGTGGTCTATCTAGTGTTATCACAAAAGGTCCCAAAGTAATTGGCAATACCTCTCTTGAACCTGAGCAATGAATCTTTACTCTGTGGCCTTTCTGCTATAAATACAGGACTTGTCCCAGATGACATGCTTGTATTATTGGACAGACTTTAATCTTAGCATTATACAGGCCCACATTTCTCCGTTGCCAAACACTATTTACAGTTCTGTCCCAGATGTAACAACCTAATCAAAATAGAATTTCATACAGCACTACACAGAGGATTGGCTTCTGGGGACTGTGCAACAGGTATCTGTATGTTTATTGCCTGCTTTTATGAAACTTATACAATGAAATTGTAAAGTGCACGTTGAATACTGGGACTTGACTCATAAGTAATGAATTGTAAATAATAAGGTTTAGTATCAGCCAGAAACATTTTCACATACTCAAATGCCAGCATTCTCAACCAAAACACCACCGGTGTTAAATCAGCACAGAGAGTTTCCACCTTTCCAGATTGCCCTTCTCAAGGACGCAGACCTCCAGCTGACCTGCATCACCGACATTGACTACATCCATGCTTAGAGGGGAAAAGGGAAGCCTTTCATGGGCAATAAAAAAAGGAAGGTTTGTGCTGTTTGTGTTGTTTGCTTGGTTTTTTTTTTTTTTTTTTTTTTTTTTTTTTTTAGAGAGCACCCTGGTACAGAAATGATTCAAGGATAAAAGAGCAATTTAGAAACAACAAAGGAGCAATGTCCTGAGCTGAAGTCGTTTTGGAAAAGGATCTGCTTACAAAATGGACTGGAAACATTGTTATAGAAACAATGTTATCGGCAAACTCAGAACAACAAGAAAAACCCAGGCCTTAGATATAAGTCCCCACATGCTGGGGACTTGACAGCAGCTTCAGAGCTTGGCCTCTTCTGAGCTTCTTCTTCGTGGTCAAACTGTCACCTCCACCATCTATCTACTTTCAGTCTGTCTTTTCTATGGCGTTTTCAAGGAACGTATTCAATGTAACCACAGAAAGTTTTAAGTAGCAAAGATGCAAATAGATGGAAAGCGTGCCAACCTTGCTGTCAGCATCAGCAACCAATTGGATTCCTACTTTTATAAACGTGGAAACTGAGGCTGAGAGACATTGCAAAATCTATTCGATGCACCAGGTTGTACATGCTACAGCAGAGCCAGGAGTCAAATCTGCCATTGCTCACTGTGAGTACTTCTCCTACGACAGCATGGAAGTCACGAGGTCCAAACTTGCTTAAAGATGTGTGCAGTGTGAAAGTGCAATGTGTTCTTTCAGGGAAAGCATCCCACCTCACTTCCCCCCACACCCCGCTGCCTGTACCATATTCGAGTTCCTATAAGCTATTAGTTCTGTAACACTGGGATAGAACAATTAGTTAATTGAATTTTTGTAGCAGATGGTGGAAGTTTATAAATTGCATCAATTAATGAATAAATAAAAACAAACTGTTGCTCTCATTAGTGTCCCTAAAATATGTAAATGGCACACGTTTATTTTCATGGCTCACAGATGGAGATATTGAGGCCCTCAGAGGTTCGGTTTGCTCCTGGGCAGGTGAATAGACAGACACTCAATCGCAAAAGAGCTAACAGGCTATGACTCATTCTTTCTCGTCCAGAACAAAGCTTAAGAGGGCCTGTTTCAGTCCTTTCTTCCTGTCTCCTTATCTGCTATTCCGTAATCTAATTTGGCCTTGGCATAAAACAAGTTGCACAAGCAGTAAGAGCTTGGATCATAGTCAAGTCTCTGCCCTTCCCTTTCCGAAAAGTCTCACATCCAGAGGCCAGAGGCATGGGGGATCGTGCAGCTGCAGGAAGATGGAATCTTCCTTCTTGAAAGCCCTAGAATTGTCTTGGTAGACTTCATTCTGGCTGTGTTTCACTCTAAGTCGTAAAGTCTAGGAGGAGGAAGGGGTTGCTGAGTTGTCCACAGAATGGCACATCTAACAACTCTAACATCTGGACCAGATCCACCTGTACCCAAGAACAGCTCTGAGAAGACTCTTCCGCTGTTTTTGCCCCTCAGGGCACTGTGGTGGTGCTGATGCAGGGCCAGGCTTTCCCAGACGTTTTGTGAGGTGGCCTCACGCTAGCAGCTCTTCATTGGTAGCGAGTGCCACATTAAAATGTCATTTTAGGCAATTAATATTTTATTTATAAACACTTATAAATATTTATCATAAATGACTGTTTAAATAGCAGCTCGTGAGAAAACAAATCTATTACATTTGTATTAAAAATTCCTTGGATGCTTAATTATGGAAATATTTAGACAGACCATTAAAATTTCATACCAACTTCATGAGAAGTCAGGGGCAAACCCAGTTAGACTCCCTCATTTAATAAGGGAGCAAATTTGATACGATGTCCCACAAAAGGGGTAAATTCAACTACCGGTCCCCCACCTGGTAGTTAAATACATCTGGCTTTGTATCAGAGAAGCCAAAAATCATTTCAAAATCTTTTCTTTAAACTTTGTAAGAAAAGATTGATTCAGTCTAGATAAATATCCTAACCTTATCTAAAATCAAAATATGTCTTGTCCCTAAATGTTTCTGACCAAGCATTCTCAGGTTCTTTGGCTATTTTAATCAGATCCCAAACACAATTGGCAGCCCAATTTTTCACCTAGGAAGAATAGTTATTGCCTGCATTGATCTGCTGCAGAGCACAGCATCTCACCTTACTCTGTTCTTAAAAATATAATTAAAATGTTCTATTTTGAGGTTGGCGGTTTAACAAAGCACAAATATCTATGTATACATTTTCCTTTGCTATGGATTTTAAATTTAGGACTGAAAGAACGTAAAATGGACTATATTGTCTTTACTAGCTGTAAGAGATATCTTTCTTTTGAGAATTAGTGTGATAGCAGTTGTGTTTTTCCTCTAAATACTGTACTGTTTAACTTCATTCTGTCCTCTGGGTTTGCTTCCCGGTACCGCACAGCACTCTGGTAGCCTTCATGCATTTGAAGAGTTAAAAGCACAGTGACAGACTAAAAATAGAGTGGCAATACCATCCCATGGCTCCAAAAATTGTTCTTTGGAACCTTTTGTGGTCATCACAATGTGTCTCTCAATTACGTTTTACTTAATTGATCTTGGCTTTGGTAGCAGACAAGTTTGCTCTATTATATCACTAAAGTGTTTGAGACAGCATCGTAACCCATCAGGGTCATCCCATGAATTCTAAGGCCACCCACCCCCACTAGCTGATGATAACTATATGAAATATATTTTGAAAACTATGATTACTGTTTGTAGTGGAGAACATTGTATAATATAAGAAAAATAGACTGAAAACTTTTATCTAGTCAGATCAAGAGAGGGATGGCTAAGAGCTGCAGATCATAAAAATCTGGGAGCATAGGCCATGTGCAGATCTCTGGCTGGTATGGCTCTGAATAAATACTAACAACCAAGGACATCATCTGAATGACTTTCAGAAGAAAATCAGACACACGAGAAGAACAGCTTCTCCTGGCATTCCATCCACAAGTCCACACCAAGTCACAGTAAATAGTCTGGAGTAGGCTTCAAATGTGACACGTTATTATGAATCTTTGCCATAAGGAATACACAGTATCAGCTGCCTATCATGATAGCCAGAGGAAGAAAGTCTCTGTATATGATGGCCACGAACCACAGGGAATCTGGCTACAAATGCAAATTTAAATCATTTGTCTAGTTTTCTTTCATAAATGTATATATGCATGTATATATATGTGCCCTCACAATTCAGATTATAATATTTTACTTAAAAACAGAAATTGCTATAATTCTCCAAGGCAGGAGACCTAGTTACAAAGTGTCTATTCATCATTCTATGAATTGTGTTGTACATCTTGTTTCCTTGACTGGGGTGCGGGATGGGAATCTGTTCTTTGTTTTGCTTTATTTTGTTTTTGTTTTGTTTTGTTTATTCCAGATATAGTGGCTAATTTTATCTCATTTTTTTAAAATTTTCCCTTTAATCACACCCAGGAAACAATGTTTTTAACTACACAACTACCCTAGTGTGTCGCCTAGCTTCAATTTATTACAACTTAAGGTTTAAATATCAACCCTGACAAACAAAAGAAAAGCAAATGTCCCTAAATTTCCTGAAGGGCTGAGCATCAAGCCCGAATTATTATTGTTTATGTCTCAGCTTTAGCAGCTCCAGTGTCTCCATGGTCTGCCGTGTGCCGGGCTGGCATTGACGGATGGCCATTACAGCCGCTTATTGGAAATGGCTTGATTTATAACCTGTTCTCCTGCCTCAGTCTAATGGCTTCATTTCTTTCCTCCAGTGCGTGATGCCACCGCCAAGGTCATTGCGCCAATGGCCTTTTGTTAGTCTGCTGATGACCAGTATGCCTAGGAGTAAGCCTGAGGAAGGGTGAAGGGGGGGGTCGCAAATAGGAAGGGTGAGGAGAATGAGGGTGGGAAGGCTCCAACCTTTACATTTTAATTTTTTTCCATCTCAGCCCCTGATAACTGCAGAAGAACAGTAGATTAAATGCTGTCTTCTATTTGCTTCCTGTGCTCGCCAGACAAGGGGCTGCTTTATGATCCTCAGTGGGGAAGTCTATTACTCACCTCTACTTCAAATGACCAACATCAAATATATACAGCTCCCATTAAAGCCGAGATCAATAAAAATGCCATTAAGATAGTAAAAGTTGCTGATATTAGTGAAGCCCCCAAACAAAATATTTGATTTTCTTTCAGGTTGTTAGTGAGATGGAATACGGACACATAAGTGAAGGGAGAAGTGGCCATGCCTGTGGTCAATAATTTATCTCAGAGATTCATTCAGCCTCTCACCCAATATTTCCCTCCTGTCTATTGATTCCCCATCATTATTTGTCATAAGCTGTCCTAACTCAAGGAGAAAATATGCCCTGCTGGTCCGAGGGGAGTCATACCTGGAGAAATAGAAAGGAATTTCATTAAAAGCGAGAAAGAACTGCCGCAGCTGGGAGACGCTCCGACAGCAAGTTGTGGGACTTCTGTTAGTCTCAGAGCAAATGGTCCGAGGCGCAGCCATGTCGTGTGTGCACCCTGGGAACACTGGACAGAGATGGCTGTGAGCGTGGCTCTTGGGAAAGCAAAGGCTTTGCCTCCGTGAGATCGGAGTTTCCAAAGACAGTGCATGCATGTGTTCAACCAAATGCACAGACACATGTGTGTGGGTGTGCTTGCTTTCATTTGTCCCCTTTCTCAGGAGTGTTGCCAGTTTATTTTACCAACTGGATTTTTTAAAGTGCTTCTTAGACATCTGAGTAAAGAATATTCAAGCATATGTCAATTGCAGCAACTATGTCAGCCTGAATTTTTGAGGCTGGAGGTATGACTTTAGAAAGTCAATTAATTTTGAAAGGCATGTCTATTTTGGGAGTTCGAATGAAAGTGACCTCCATAGGATCATAGGGAGTGACACTATTAGGTGCCATGTCCTCATTGGAGTAGGTGAGACCTTATTGGAGGAAGTGTGTCACTGGGAGTGGGCTTTGAGGTTTCAGAACCTCAAGCCAGTCCCACTGGCTCTCTCTCTTCCTGCTGCCTGTCAGTCCAGGTGTAGAACTCTCATGTCCTTCTCCAGCACATGTCTGACTGTAAGTTGCCATGCTTCCTGCCACGACCACAATGGGCTAAACTTCTGAATCTGTAAGCCAGCTACAATTAGATGTTTTCCTGTATAAGTTGCCATGGTCTTGGTGTCTGTTCATAGCAATAGAAATATTAAGTAAGACAGATATTTGCTTAAGAGAAATATTTTTAATAGAGAGACCATATTTTCCTTTAATGGAACATGTATTTATAGTGCCTTTCAATAGAAATCTTTGAAACGGGTTTCAATGATTACTTGATAGCTTGCTCAATGCATATCTACAAATGGGTAAAATAATTTAAGTTAAATTTCCTTAAAGTTGACCAATTTGTGTAACGGATATTCTTCTTAAAATTTTCTCAGTTATTGATAGTGTTCAATGTGGAAAATGAAACCATAGCAGTGTGTGTGTGTGTGTGTGTGTGTGTGTGTGTGTGTGTGTGTGTGTGTGCCTACAGGGGTCAGAAGAGGGCATTGGAATCTGTTGGAGCTGGAGGTAGAAGCAGTTATGGATCTTGTGACGTGAAACTGGGCCTGTGCTTTTCTGCAAGAGCAGCAAATGTTCTTAACCGCTGAGCCATTTCTCCAGCCTGATTGCCATCGTGGTTAAAAGTGAAAGGAACCTAGAAGAGTGTCGCTAGAGGCGTCCAACCCTTGATATTGTAATGGGGCACTGTGTAGAAGGCCACAAATAGACCTCTTCTGGGACTCAGGCAGCTCATGGGCTACAGGACATTCATGCCTAAGCCCTAGTTCCATCCCTTGTTCGCTAAGAAGAATGCAACTGTTGCTACCAGTGTTTACTGTAATGCTTGCTCTCTCAGGCATGATACTTAGCAGATCACATCTTCATGACACATGTAGGAACTGGGTGACACCCCCGCTTGTACAGGTGTAGAAGTCCATTTCTCCAGGGGTTAGGTGAACTGCTCAAGATCATATTGCAATCACCTGTGGCATAAAAGTTCACACAAAGGTCGAATCGATTTCCCAGCTAGTCCTAACTGGAAGCTTGACATCGCCTAGATGACTTTAACCAATTCACCTGAACACTGTTAAGATACTTCCAGCCGCATATGCAGCTAATGTGACCATTTGGAGGTATTTCTATAATGAGTTTTGGCAAGGATGAATTTTCTTTGAATTATGCTTAAAACTTAAAGACGATACTGGAAAAAAATGAATAATGAGAACTCTCATCATTCCCAATATCAGAGTCCACAATATACCCATGGGTACAAAGCACTACTGTATAGATAAAAATTGTAATCTGCTAGGCAGATGCTGACTTTCACAGTTCATTTTGTTGTAGTAGCTAAATATATATACACATATACACACACACACACACACACATATATATATGTTATAACATACACACATACATTGTAGACAAGGACTGTTTGTTTCCCAGCTGCCCAAACCTGAAATAATCACACAGAATTAAATTAAAACACTGCTTGGCCAATAGCTTAAGCATTTTTCTAGCTAGCCCTTATATCTTAAATTAACCCATGCCTACTATTTTGTGTATTACCCATGAGGCTCATGGTTCACCTGCAAGGTTTCTGGGTATCTGTCTCCTTCAGCAGCTACATGGTGTCTCTTTGACTCCAACTACTTTCCTCCTCTATCTGCTTGGAATTCTCGCCTTACTCTATTCTGTCCCTCCGTAGGCCAAAGCAGCTTTATTCACTAACCAATAAAAGCAACACATATGTAGAAGGACTTCCCACACCACATACCTAAATTCCTTTCAGTATTTATTTTGTAGCCCATGAAGCTCTATCTTTGCTTTAATAGGCATAGACCTAAAGTTTAAATATACCCTTCATGCTCAAAGCCCTGGATTTGACTCTTAGCCACACAACCAAAACAAAACAAAAAAAAAACAGCCAACAACAAAACCAAAATGTGTTTTGTAGAAGAGAAAGATGGAGAAAGGAAAGGAAGGGAGAACAGGAGCAGAAAAGACAGTTAGGCGGTAGTAGGAAATGATTCTGCCATCACTGTAGTTAAATTCAGGTCTTCGGTTTTGGATGTCACATAAGTGAGTCAGTTTTCCGCACAAAACCATTTTCCACAAGAAGTGGATCCAGCTCTCACCCTCCTAGAGATACATTTCGGCCCGGGGCAGAAATACTGGCATCTTAAGCCACAGCTGGGCCACCTTCTGGTACTGCAGATGAGAAAACAGGCCCAGAGATGTTGGCTGATTGTTTGTCCAGCTCTTAACACCCACTATTATGTTGTTGAGTGAGCAAAGCTCCCCAGCGGATGGGATCAAAGAATGCTGGAATCTCAGTATCATTTACCTTGGTCCTCCAGTCATCTTTCCATGAAACATAATTTCATTTAGTGAACAATAGCTCAGATTTGCCAGTCTTTGCAATCATCACCCATCACTACAGTCTGATGAGTTTTTTCCTCAAGTTGTTTCTCCACATTTGCATCACTCTACAGTTTGCAAAACATTCTCATGCTTTATGATGTTGTGTTTATTATTATATCATTATTATATACATAAATTATTGTAATTTTATATATGCTATGTTTTATTATTTTCACAACTTTGTAAAAGGTAAGTGCTTTATATATAATAAATATATAACATAATATGATTCTTATTGTTTAAACAGCTTTGCTAAAGGGACGTAAGGCAAGAAAAAGTGCTCCAATCTGGTAGATGAGAACACTTTTTCCAGCTGGGGTTAGGCTCAAATGCTCAACAGAGTGCTGGGATCCCCCACCCCTCTAGGGACGCAAAGGGCACCTCAGCTGGCCAGCATATTACCCTTCATTTCTCATATTATGTAAAGACACTTCTGCATCGAAGACTCACCCCCCTTTGGTTCACTGTAATGAGCAGAGTCATTGCTTCTGCTCTGATTTCTGGGTGATGTGGCCTGGAAGGAGCAATTCACCTAGGTCTGAGGAAAGCCTACCTGCCTTTGTGACTGCCTTTCTGCAACCACAGACCTCTCTACTGAAGAGAGGCTTGAATCTTTGCTATTGATGTTGGCACTTTCTTGCATCTGCTATGGCTCACTGCCTTAACGACTCTAGTGAGCGGCATGGTTGAGGATATTCGCACGGTGCAACCAATATCCAGAACTTCATTTTATAAAATGAAAACTATGGGCTCATACCTCTTCATCTCTTCTCCCTCCTACTCCTGGAAACCTCCACTCTAGTTCATTCTTAGGAATTTTGACAATTTTAGATAACTTGTACAAGCAGGGTAAGATTGTTTGCCATTTGTGATGTTTTAGTTGGTATAACAACCTCATGGTTCATCCATGCTGTAGTTTGTGACAGTTTTTCTTTTCATCTAAAAGAATGAATGCTATTCCCCTACATGCACATCTCAGGATTCATCATTCCTTCTGATACTGATGGGCATTTAGGTTCCTTCCATGTCTTGACTGTTGGGACCAATTCTGCTGTAAATATGGGTAAAGAAATATCTTCTAGGTCTTACTTTCAGTTTTTCACACATGTAGTCAGGTGTCGAATTGCTGGCTAATATGCCATTAATCGTCTTCGTCTTAGGAGCTAGACAGTGTTTTCCATGTTAGTTGCACCGCTTTACAATCCCACCAATGACGCACAGGCATTCTATTCTTTCTATCTCAACCACTATTTCTGTATCTCTCCTAGCATCTTGAGTTCTAGTAGATGTGAAGTGATGCCTCACTGTGGCTGTGATGTGCATTTCCCTATTAGAGCTGTAGAATGTGTTCATAGATCACTATCAGCCATTTGTGTAGCACTTGGGGGAATCTTCATTCGTTGTTTTGCTCACTTAAAACTGGGCTGTTCATGCTTTTATTATAGATCTGTACATTCTCAGTTTCTGCCCAGTACTAGAAACTACGCTTTGTAAGCGTTTTTCTCACTTCCACAGCTCTCCCTTCCTTCCCTCTGCTGTCTTTTGATGCACAGAAATATTTAAATTTGATGCAATTACAGTCATTTGTATGGTTTTGTTTCCTTTACTGTCAGTCTCCTATCTATGAAATTATCATGAATCCTCTCAGGTTTTCTTCTAAAAGTTTTGTAGTGTTGGGTTAACATTGGGGTCTTTGGTCTATTTTAATTAATATATTGCTTATAATATAAGAGTCCATATAGTTACTTTTCTATTGCTGTGATGAAACATCATGACTAGGCAATGTAATACAAGGAAGGGTTTAGTTAGCTTATAGTTCCAAAGGGAGAATAGTCTTGTGATGGTGTGAGGAGGTAGCAGCCAATAGGTAGCTAAAACAACACAAGAAAGCTGGCATCTCAAATTGCAAGCAGGATGCAGTGAGAGCTGACTGGGAACGCATGTGGCTTTTAAAATCTCAACATGCATCCCAATTGACACTTCCTCCAGCAAGGTAGCAACGCCCATGATTTTTTTTAAAACAGTATAACCAACTAGGGACCAAGTATTCAAATGCCTGAGACTTACGGAGGATGGTGCACTAAAACCACTGCAGAATCTAACTTCGTATTTCTGCATATGTTTGTCCAATATGTCCCCAGTACTGTTTGTTCAAAAGTGTCCTCTCCACCACTCTGTCTCACCTTGGCTTCAGCTGTGTATAACTTTTATTCCCTATCTCATACATACTTTGATTTCTCCTTCCTAAAGGAGAAAAGACTGTCCCAGTCCCATGTAAGCTCACTTTCCAGATTGCATTAATCTGGGTTCTCAATTCTCTGTGTAATCACATTGACAGTGCCCATCAATGTCTTCACTCATACTCTGAGCTTGCTTTATATGAAGAAATGGACCATTATTAGTGGATTAGTGAAAATTTCATGATCAAAGTCAGACACATTGAACATTTCTTTTAAGTTACTAAGCAACTCTTTTGCTACTCCCAGAGAGGTGACAATTTCCACCCCAGGATCATGTGGAATAGAGGACTCCAAGAAGCTAGTCGGGTGCTGAAAATGAGGACACGGAGCCATAGTTTCCTCCTGTGTGAGTGTATGAGGGCTCTGAAAGGCAAGAGCTTCTGTTGATTCCCTGCCAATGTTGAGCAGAAGGCTATTGGATGCTTAATAGTAATGTACATTTATGGGAGACTGTGTGCCAAGTATTGTTTTAAGTATTTTAATAAATTAACTCAGTGCTCACACATACTGAATAAGATTTACTGTTGCTGTTTTCCCTTTGCTAATCAAGGCTCAGAAAGTTAAGTAGAGCAAACCCCAGCAGCTCCACAATGGTAGGTTGGGGCCTGAAACAAGCCAGGCTGGCTTCAGAACCCAGTTGCTCATCTCAACTCTTGATCCCTTCATTCTTTCAATCACACCATCCCCCTTCAGGAAACCTAGCCATGTGTAGTAGGCATTGTTGGAGGAAAGGTCCACTTGTTCATCCTGGCCACCCAGAACCAAAATAACCACACAGAAACTATATTAATTAAAACACTGCTTGGCCCATTGGCTCTAGCTTCTTATTGGCTAACTTTTACATCTTAATTTAACCCATTTCTATCAATCTGTATATCACCACGAGGTCATGGCCTATCAGAAAAGTTTCAGTACGTCTATCTCTGGTGGCTCCATGGCGTCCCCGCTGTCCTCTTCTTCCTCCCAGCAATCCATTTAGTTTTCCCCACCTAGCTCTGTTCCCCTATAGCTCTGCTTTAGGCCCAAAAGCAGTTCCTTTATTAACCAATGACAGCAACACATAGACAGAAGGACCTCCCACACCAGGGCGCTAGTGGCGAACAGAGCACAAGCTCCACCTCTTGTACAAAGTGTCTACGTTTTAACCGGAGCCAGGATCAAGGCTTGAAACAGTCTTTTCAGCCTTTGTTCTCTTCCCTTAAAAGTCACAAGATGCTTACACTTGCAGAAGACCAAAGACATCAAAAGAGTTTTCTAAAAGGAACTTCTCTCTAAGAGCACACAAATCCCACTCGCAATCGGCAAAGCAGAAATCCTTAGCTAGTTGCTTGGAATGAGAGTGAAGAGGACGACCCAGAAACAACCCTTTAACAGCTGTCTGCATTTTTCTCCCAGCTTATTAGAAACTCTTCATACCAAGGACCTTTGCTCTCAGACTGTCATCTCTGGGACTTATCCCTTTTGTTTTCTTATTCATTGGAAAACATGGTTCTCCACAGTCAGAGACTTCTCTTGAAGCCTTATGTGGAACAGACAATACTAGAGTTTCCTGTGGGCTTCGGGTTGCTAATGGGTCAGGTCAAAATGGAAAGCCCACTTCTGTATTGAGAGGCTGAATCATGCCATGTGTCATGAAGATGCAGATCATTGGAGTAAAATGTCTTGGCTTCAATGCCTGCCACACGCTTTCCTTGGATCTTGTAAATACCAATGCCGTATAAAAAAGGTAAGCAGTAATGAGACCACAGCAGATTTACACGATGAAGGAATGGATGTCTAAAGGCCTGAGACACGGGGCCAGCAGGATCCAATCATGTTTGGTCTCTGCTCTCCCTGGTTTTGCTCTCCACTGCCTCTTCCATGAATCACCTACACATTCATCAAATTGCTTAAAAATGTGCAGATAACAATTAAAGCAAATTTTTAACCTAAACAAGTAAACACTAATATTTATTAGATAGTCATAACTGTGTTTCAGGCAAGGGCATTGGTAAAAGTTCAGTTGACTGGGGATACTTCAACAAAATTAGCTAACCTTGCAAATGAGGTCTTTGCTTTATAAGTTGTGTAGGTAGAAGCAGGGCATGGATCTGTGATATGGGGGGCAGATTCCTACTCTCAGTATCCTCTTATCAATGACAATGACAGACCTTTCCAGTCTATTGTAAAGATCAGGGAGGCAGTCCCTGCTTTTAGCTGATGGGCCTAGAAGGAATACAGCATTTATATTGGTTGAAATTGGCTGGAAGAAACGGGTTTGAAATAACAACTGCATGCATTAATGTGAATACTCAGAATATGAAGGTAAATAAAAATTACTACTTTGAGAGACACAGAATCTTTGAGCCACTAATCCATCCAATACAGTTCTAAAAGTCCTATGAAGAGTGAGCACTGCCATTCAGCAGTGGAGAAGCTCTCTGTTTGCCGAAAGGGCAGCACAGTGCAGAGGTGGCATCTGACACATCTTGACAACTCAAATTCTGAACCACTTTACCGTATGAGCTCTGAGTAGTGAGTTCCAACCTAGAGTCTTATGTTCTTTCAGGTGGGCAAGCGGATGAAAAGCCCTAGGGAAGAATAATGTGTTCAAACTCCCCTGGCATTTGACAAGTACCAACTCCTTGACTCCTTCACTACCGTAGGCATAACAACATTGAAGGCTGAGGACACAGTCGCTGAGCATTAAGAGGGGTGGCCAGCATAATTCGGTGACCTTATCAAACATGGAGGGATAGAAAAGCCACCCCACACTCACTCAGCCTGTTTGAAAAGTTCACTGTGTATGACAACTTTTATTTACCTTCATTTACCGACATCTTTCACCCCAGGTAGAAGAAGCATTAAAGTCAGTTCATGGTGCCCAGCATCTCTGAAGGAAGTCTGTAAATGTGATCTCAGGAAGAGGAAATCCAAATCTACCCTCCCACTAGCAGCTGAAGGCTATGAGGACCATGACATGATATTAGTTAGCATTCTGCCATCTATGAAGTGGTGAGTGAGTGAACATTCAAGGCACTACAAAAAGGATCAAAACCTCGAGTCTTGCCCTTGACAGCTGGAAACTTTGACAAAAAACTCTAGTGAGCCTTGGTTTCCTCATCCATAAAATGGGGCTAGCAGTTCATTGCTGAGACAATGTTCTATAAAGAATATTCTGTAACATCTAGGCACATTTTCAGTTGTTGCTACTGGGGATGGGTAAGAAAGATGGTTTGGATCTAGTGGTTAGAGGCCAGGAATGTTGCTGACTATCTTTCAGGACATGGAACAGTACTTACTGAAAGCTTCCAAAGTCAATCATGCAGTGGCTGAGATGAAAAAGCTGAAGCTGGACTTATTTTGATAATACATTATAATCTATCACGCAGGATCTCTTCAGTGTTCCAGTATCATAGAAAGCAAGTTTCTATTAGCAGTGCAAGTATATTTGCATTATACATTATAAAGTCTCAACCTATCATTTACTTTCTACTTCTCTTTCTATAATTCACATACATACAGTTTATTAATAACATTCATAATTTGCCCTCTAAGTTGCACTTGTGCACACACTTGTGCACACTTACATGCAAATGTCTTACAGGAATGATTGGGGTTCTGTCAGGAGAGTCATGGTGTGAAAGATGCTGGGGAGACTCCACAGGCCCAAGGCTAGGCTTTACATGAGAGCTAACTTCAGGTCTGAGAGGTGAGGCCACAGCAGTGGTAGCATCCCTGCTCCTGATTCCTCTGTCCTCTGGTGCTTTATGGGGAAGAGCGAGAGCCTCCTTAACTGGCCTATTTCATGGCTGAACAAGCATTGGCTCTTCTGTCTTTTTTATATCTTGACTGAGTTATAAGTATCCAACAGTTGGGACTTAAGGTAAATCTGCTGCTGACAGTGCATGGTCTAAAATAGTATCACCATTTTAAAAAGGCTTCGCAGTAGCCCCAGGTGAGAGCGGTAGCTGAGCAATGGGTGTCCTCACCCCAGAGAGCACTGTGATTTAGGTGGGGACAGATGTTCATCTCCTTGGATCCATCTCCTTCCAGACACATTCCAAACTTTGGTGAGGCCTAAAGTTGAACAATAGTATACATTGTTATTGAGGGAGGCATTTCTGATTGTAGCCCTTGGCTCTCAGTCTCTCATGTCAGGTTTGCCTCCTCCCAGTGTCTTAGACCCTAGCTTATACGAAGTGATCAGCTTGCTTTTTTCATTTTCTCCAAATTTTACCAGGACATCTAAAGCCTTTCCTTCTCTTCTGATGCTTCCGATGTGTTTAAGTCAGTGTTCCTTAAACTGTGAGCATGTGTCAAAACCACCCAAGCACTCATTCATACATTGTTGAATTTCTGATGTAAAATGTCTGGGTTTTGGTTCAAGAATTAGCATTTCATTCAAGTTCCCAATGATAATTCAGGACCACACCAGAACTACCTCTTTATGTTAAATCTGGACTCAGCGCTCATAATTTTATTATTTGGCTTTAAATATTCTTCACTATGTGGCCCATAGATCAATCATAGGCACATTAAAAACCATGAGCAAATTCCTGCTCCCTAATCAAGATAAATATCATCAAATGCCTGGTGAGAAGTAGTCCCACCCCTTTAATCCCAGCTCTGGAGAGGCAGAGGCAAGTGGATCTCGGTGAGTTTAAGATCAGCCTGGTCTACAGATTGAGCTCCAGGCCAGCCAGAACAATATAGTGAGACCCTGCCTCAAAAAAGAGCTCACCCCAAGGAATTTGAATTTTAAGCAGATCTTTCTTGAATAATTCTAAAATACAAAATCTGGTCATCCTTTGCTATATCTCTGCCATGTATGAACTTTATAAAGTGCTACCCAATGTTAGGTTCTGTATTTGAAAACTTTAAACTTGACGTTAATAAATATATCACTAGTATTAAAAGTTGGCTTTTCTATAGCTTTTTAAAATTTTTTTTGCCTCTAACACTTGTTAGAAAAATAAACACAAATTCACCAAAACTAGTTTATGAGAACAAAATAAATACATAAAGAATGGGCCCTTGGTATCTGTGGGGCCCGCGTTAGTGCACTCAACCAAGTCTACTTCAAAACATTAAGAATAATGATTGCCCCTGTGCTAGACACATAGCAGCTTTCTGTTCTTGTCACTCTAAAGAATTCAGCATAACAGCTGTTTTACATAGCATTTACATTGTATTACATGTTGAAGTGCACAGAAGGACAGCCTCCAATTATATGCAAATGCTATGTTGTTTTATGCAAAGAACTTCAGATTTGGTGTCCCTAAGTAGCCTTGGAACAACCCCCCAATGTACAGAGTGATGACTGCATATATATTTATATATTCATGGTGCAAAAGAAATAAAGCAAAAGGAGCAGTACAGTGGCTAGAGAGGCAGCTCAGTGGTCAAGAGTGCTTGCTGCTCTTCCAGAGTTCACTTCCCAGCACCCACCACAACAAGAAGCTGACATACCCTTTTGGGTTCCCCAGTACTGCTACACACATGCACACACAGAGGTACAGTCTTATAAATAAAAATAAATCTTTACAAATTACTTATCCTTGCTCATGTTCCCTCCTTTACCCTGTCCTTCCATCCCTATCCTATTTAACCCTTTAACTTACTTCCCTTATCTTCTCTTCTGCTTTCCTACCACCCATGTTCTATCCTCCTTTCCTTGTAACACCCTCAGGGCCTCTTACAGGTTTCCTGCCTTCTATGGGAACTCTCTAAGCAAACATGTCTAAAGAATCAAAGCTCAGAACCACATATGAATCGCACTGAAATCTATTCTATTTCCCCTTCCCAGGGTGATCCTTATATCCCGCTTTGAGCTCTCATTGTTGCCTAGTCTCTCCGGGTCTGTGGATTGTAGCATGATTATCATTTACTTAACAGCTAATATCCATTCACAACTGAGTACATACTGCGTTTGTCATTCTGGGTCTGGGTTACCTCACTCAGGATGATTTTTTTTCTAGTTCCATTTGCTTGCAAATTTCATGATGTCACTTTAAAAAAATGCTGAATAATACTTCATTGTGTAAATGTACTACATTTTCTTTATTCATTCTTCACTTGAGTGGCATCTACATTGATTTACGTTTCTGGCTATTATGAATAAAGTTGCTATGAACATAGGTGAGCAAGTGTCGTTCTGGTGGGATGGAATGTCCTTTACTTTAAGTATACACTCAAGAGTAATATAGCTGGGTCTTGAGGAAGATCAATTCCTAATTTTCTGAAGAACTTCCATATTGACTTCCAAAATGACTGCACAAGTTTGTACTATGACCAGAAATGGGAGAGTGTTCCCCTTACTTCACATCCTTGCCATCATGCATTATTGATCTTAGTCATTCTGATGAGGTGTTAGATGGGATCTCAATAGAGTCTTGATGGTTAAGGTTGTTTTCCTGTTAATGAAGGTTGTTGACCATTTCCTAAAAGTGTTTCTTGACTGTTTGAGATTCCTCTGATGAGAATTCTTTGTTTATATCTGTAAACCATTTTTAATTAGATTGTTTAGTTTGTTTTCTTGATATCTAGTGTTTTGAGTTCTTTGTATATTTTGGATATTTCCCCTCTATTGGATGTGTAGTTATTGGAAATATTTTCCTGTTCCATAGACTGATGTTTTGTTCTATTGACAGTGTTCTTTGCCTTGCAGAGGTTTTTTTTTTCTTTTTTTTTTTTTTTTGTTTCATGAGGTCCTATTTTTAATTGTGGATCTTGGTGCCTGAGGTGTCAGTGTTCTGTTTAGGAAATTGTCGTTGGTGCCAATGAATTAAAGGCTATTCCCTACTTCTCATCTCATCTATCAGATTCAATATGTCTGGTTTTATGTTGAGGTGTTTGATTCTCTTGGGCTTGAGTTTTATACAGGGTGATAAATATGGATCTATTTGCATCCTCTACGTGTGGTCATTCAGTTAGAATAAGACGATTTGTTGAAGATACTTTCCTTTTTGTTCATTTTGTATTTCTGGCTTCTGAATCAAAAATCAGGTGCCCATAAATGTGTGAATTTATGGGTAAATGTGTGGATTTATGGGTAGGTCTTCAGTTCTATTTCCTTGATCAAGATGTTCATTTTTATGCCAATATCATAAAAAGTTATTTATTTTTTAGAAGTTATTTTATTATTTATGATTAGTTTGACTATCCTGGGTTTTTCTTTTTCCATATAAAGTTTACAGACCTTTCAAGGTCTGTAAAGAACTCTGTTAAAATATTGATAGGGATTGCATTAAATCTGTAGATTGCTTTTGGTAGGATAGCCATTTTTACTATGTTAATTCTACTGATTCATAAGCATGGAAGATCTCTCCATCTTCTGATATGTCCCTCAATTTATTTATTCAAAGACTTGAAGCTTTTTGTCAGATAAGTCTTTCAGTTGCTTGGTTAGAGTTGCCCCAAGATCTTTTATATTGTTTGTGGTATTGTGAAGAATGTTATCTCACTGATTTCTCTCTGTGTCCATTTGTGAAATGTATTTAGGACGGCTATTGATTTTTTTTGAGTGAATCTTGTATCTAGTCACTTTCCTGAAGGTGTTTATCAGCTGTAGGAATTCCCAGGTAGAATTTTGGGAGTCCCTTATGTATGTTATCATATCACCTGTAAATAGCAATACTTTGACTTCTTCCCTTCCAATTTGCATCCTCTTGATCTCCTTCAATTGTCTTATTGCTCTAACTAGAACCTCAAGTACTATATTAAATAGGTAGGGAGAGAGTAGCACCCTTTTCTTCATCTTGATTTTAGTGAAATTGCTTTGAGTTTCTCCTCATTTAATTTGATGTTGGCTACAGGCAACTTGCAGTAATTCTTGTACTAATTGAATTGTTGTTTTGATGTGGCTACTTCCAGAGTTGAAAGCACTTTTATTTTGAGAAGTTCCTCAAAAATAGCAAATTTTGGAGCCTTTATGTTGACAAGGAAACTGGTTTTCTAAGATTTGACTTCTGAAGGTTCCCAGACACAGGTAGTTGCATCAGGCAGGACACTGTGCATGAGAGCTCCTAGGGGGATGTCACAGCTATCCTCCAGGTTTGAGGACTCTGCAAATGCAAGCCACGGCATGCTCAGCTGAAACTAAAATAAAAGGAATTAAAGTTGAACTGGATTGGAAGATTCATGGAATTAGGAACTAGAAAAGATATGGACAGTTGTGATTCTTGGAAGTCTGCTGGATAAGAATGCAGGGCACTCAGTAAAATCTGAAGATCACGTGGGCAATGAGCTTAGGATAGCTGTGTCCTACACACTGTGTGGACTTCCTCTCACTAAAAAGTGTTTGATGGTTGCCTGAAATTTATGTTTCACTGATGTCTAACTGTATTTGTTGAATCTAATAATCATAGATAGGAGAGATAAGGGCTGGGAACTGGAAGTGGGAAAATAGGAAGCAGTTGGTATAGGTAGGGGGCCAGGACATGTAGGACAATTGCTCAGCTGTGAAAACTGTGTGTGCTGCGTGTGTGTACAGGTGGGCATGAGCTGATGTGATGGATGCATGTATGTACTTCCTTGTAAATAACCCGAGAGGAAGGAAGGGGAAGGCAGGAGGGAAAACAAGGGAGACAGTCTCACACACAGAACTAAATATTTGCTGACAAAGGGCTAAGAAACAGTATGTTTGCCTGCTTTATAATCACAGTGGTGACCCACTGTGAGCTTTGATAAGTCCGTGTCCTGCAGGAGGCACTATAATGCAGGCATGACAACACTATCACTCTTCTCTTTGCCACAAGTACAAACAAGGTAGCTTCAACACAGTTTATAAATCCAGGATTGATGGAAGAACCAGAACCGCATTTTTGTTCTATTATGTCAATGAAAAGGAAAAAAAAAATCAAAAACGCTCTTTCGATATTGAAATTCATTTCTAATTTCTTCAGCTGTATTTCACACTAATGATCTGATTTAATATTAGTGCACTGATTAACTGATTACAGCCTGCACTTTGCTTCTGGATCTCCAAACACAATACGAGTGTTTCCTTTTCAGACTAAGAGCGTTGTCCTCCCACGGAATTAGCAGCAATCAGCCAGATCAGACATCAGCTGTTTCATTCTTTTTGTTTGTTTGTTTGTTTTTTGTTTTGTTTTGTTTTTTTGTTTTTTTTCATGATCTAGTTGCCTTTAATCTACAAATCTCAAGGTTTGTTTAATATATACAAGTCAATAAACATAATAAATCATATAAATAGACTGTAAATTATGAGATCATCTCAAGAAATACAGATGTGTGGGGAACATAATTAACAAAATTATGGCACACAGTGACTCCCCAGGTTATTTTGTAAGGAAGGCCAAAGTACCTTAACAACAGCAGGGATCTAAGCCATCAGCCTGCTCCTGAAAGGCCACTTTATTTTGGTGGCTTTCTTTGCATTGAATTGGCAAATGAATGGAGCTCCAATTCTCATCCCAGGGAGACGTCTGCTGCACTTCAGTGAGCCTATGTACTTTGCTAAGACAATGAATACAGCTCCAGAAGAATGGAGAAGTGCAGAGGGTGGCCTGTTAGTCTGGCCCTTGTTATTCCCAGAGGCCTCGGACATATCTTTACAGAAATGATCAAACGGTTCTGGCAAAGAGCACAGAGGAGAGCCTCGAAGAGGACACAAGTTGAGGGGAGATTTTGTCTGTATGCAAAACCAGTGACCCCCTTATTGGAGGCCAGGAACACAGCACACCCTGTAAACCAAGGCAGATTGAACCAGCAGTAGAATGTAAATCAAGAAATGATCATGGTCCTATTGATCTGCAAAGGCTTCCATACTGTCATGTCTGTGGATTTCCACCTGCAGAAGAGGTGATATTCAAAACCAGGTCTTACAGTCAAAGGAAGGTCAGAATTTTCTACAACAAACTCAGCAGTAATTTCTTAGTGGTATATATTCATAATTGCCTAAGTGTGGCTTCTTTTCTACAACTGTTGAAATTCCCACCATTAGTATTCCCTTTAGGGCCAGATAGAAAAGAAAAGAAAGTTATATACTGTGTGAAAGAGATTAGATACTGACAGGGAAAGCAAATAGATACCAGTTCTTTCTGGGCACTCCCTTAGAAAGCTGTTGAGAAGAGTTATTTCTTGGTGTTCATTCATTCGTTCATTCTCTCAAGTGTAAATTAAACTCCTATATTCTAGACACCGTGACAGGCCTTGTTTCAGTTGTACGTAAAAGATTAATTGCCCTCACAAGGTGAAGTACATGTAGAAAGAGACAAACTCACAGACAATTGGGATCCAGAGCATCTAGTTCCTGATTGTGCAAAGTGGTGAGAAAGATATTGTTCACATGTTTCAGGGATAAAATTCAGGATGGTTTCTTCAATGCAGAGCACGCCATGCAAGGTGGCAGCCTGAAAGAAAAAGGAAAAGATACTCTATGGAGAAAGAAATGGAATGGTGGCCTGACAGAGAAAGTACAGTCCTTCCCAGGAGTCACAGGAGGAATGAAGTAGGAATAAACACTGGAGCAGTGAGCAGAGGATGGGGATATGGAAATAGGGAGGACATTGCGGGACACGCTGGGTTACCCTTGCAGCCAACAGCAACAGGTGAGTAGTAGAGACAGGGACCATCAAGGGAGCAGGAGCACCGAAAGGATTGAGGTGAAGTTCAGCTTGGCCCGGCAAATATTGAACCTGATAGGTATTTTCTTCTCCACACTAAACTCCGTGTCTGCCTGGAACCCTGTTTCCGGAACCCAGTTCCACTTCCATATTGATGCCACGCTGAATGGGCTTCGGTTCCACAAGAGAATAAAGAAAAACAAAGCCAAACTGCCAATTAGACATTTCAAGCATATTTTCTCAAACCCTAATGGAGACTGAGCCACAAACGGAAAGGTCTCTGGCCAAGTTGCCACTGCCCCCAGAGGACGTTGTCAGTGAAAACCCACTTTCTCCCACGGTCATCTTTGTTGCTTGTGGCTGAGGAGCTCCCAGACCTGGCAGCAGGTCCTCGGGAGTCACTGATTAACAGCTGCAGCTACAGAAGTTTGGAGTTCTGCTTTCTGGAACCTGAACGTGTGCTTCCTTTATGATATTTTAATTAGAGTGTAAATATTGAAGGCCCATAAACATCGTGATTTATAGCTGACAGGTTTGCACTTGCTGTGAGAGGCCCCAAGTCTGGTTACCAGCAGCCTTCTCCCACCCCTTTCTCAGGCTATCTGGCTGTTCCCAGCTGCTTCTTACTGGATTTATGCACAAGGGCAACATACAACAAAATCACCACGTGGAGAGATCGCCTTCTGACTCCCTCCCAGGGTCTGCTTGGACACTTCTTTCCTGTCTTTTTGTCCCTCTCCTTCTGACCCAAACCAATGTGCTATCTTAGCTTGCCCCAGAAATCCCCATTGTGATTGGCTTGCTGCCAGTCAGGTCCCATCAACATAGACCATCCTCACACTCAACAGTCTCATTAATTAAGAAACTGGACTAACTAAGATATATTCCAGAACCACAGTACAGTGAAGAAAATGGATGGTGATTACATAACCGAGGGCTCTTTTATCTCCAGCCTCTAGTGAGGCAGCAGTGAGTACTGCAAGGACATTGTTATTGTTCATTCTAGAAGAGGAAAACTCTATGTCCAAATCAGTCAATAACTTAACTAGAAACGTGGCTCAGTAGGTAGAATGTTTACCTCACATGCACAAACCCATGGTCTGATCTCCAGCACAGCGTACACCAGGTGTGCCGATGCAGGTTTATAATCCCAGCACTTGGGATGTGAAGGCAAGGAGACTCAGTAGGTGACAGAAAGGCAAGACTTCATGAGACCCTTCCTCAAGCAAAAACAAAACAGAACACAATAAATGTTTCCTATTTTTTAAAAGTTAATTGAAAAACCCACTAAGTATTATATAGAGGATAAAAATGTGTTCTGTATGGAAGGGATTGACTGGAAGTTTCTGTGGTCAAAAGGACAGGAGATTTGCTCATTTTCTCCAGCCTCCCAGCATTTGACCCTCCCATCCTCATGTCTGTCTATTTCGGAAGACTAGCCTTTCCCTTCTTATTTTCAAGGTATATTTACTTTTCAAGAATTAAATAATGACCAAATCATCTCTGCTTTTAAACTGATTAAGTAAGAGCAATCAACACAATTGTCATCCCTGGGTCCACATTCTAGAAAATTAGAATCTGATTGGCCCATTTGGGTCAGGTTTCAACCAGGTGAAAATCAGCATTGGGCATTCAGTTATCAGCTAGGATATAGGATTATAGTCTCTATCACTGTGGACAAAGGGGTACTTTTTCTGGAAAACGGGAACTGTGAGCTAAGAATGCATTTCAATAGATTCTTGCTGTAAATGACTTCCATGTTGCTATAGGAAAGGAGAAATTAAGTAAAAACAATATATATAATATTTGTTTATTATTTTCAATGAAATTGTAGTCTCAGAGATTTAGATAGACATCCATGTAAATATTACACAAACATGTATTGCTGGTGTATAGATGTTACCTCTAGTGGAGGTCAAATGCATTGTCTCAGAACCCAAGCGAGGAAACAATAATATTATATTTGTGGAGTAATCAGAAAATGCTTCAGTGGAAAGACAGATTTCAAATGAATGAAAGTAAGGGGAAAAACCCTAGGCTTGAGTCATGGTTTTCTTGGAGATATTACAAAATCCCAGAGAACTTTGAAAACTCATTAGAAGGCTAACTGAGTAATGATTGTACTTGGAGGAAGCTGGGATTTTTGTATATCCATCTATTCACTCAGACAGGCAGTAAACCAAGGAAGAGGTGCTGCCAGCTTGAACTGATGAGAACTTCAATGAAGAAAAAATGTGATTTTTAGATTTAATATATGTCAATAAGCTAGCAATGATGCAACGATCTAAGCTCAGAATTTAAAACCTGGCTAGCCAGAGACAACTCCTAAAAGCTGATTAAATACATTTTTAAAATAACACTTTAAAATTTAATACTTTTCAGTTGCTGCAGTCAAAAATTACTTCATGTCTCAGGCAGTCGTTCTGAGGTGGGAAGACAGTACATAAGTAGTTGGGCCCTAATGTCTTCCTTGGGGGAGGGGGTGAGAAGATGCTGAGTCAACAACTCAGAGATCAGGAGTCAGGTAGAAGGCATACAGGAGGCTCATTTATTTAACAATGGGGAAAAGCTTATACAACCCCAGCACCCAGCTGTTCCAATCTGTTGACTTCACATGGTCACCCCTCATTGGCTAGACACAATCAAGACCTGTGACAGCACCAGGCAAACTCCAGGCTGGCTCCTTTTGGCCTGGTAGGACTTAACATATCCCCTCCCTTTTTTATTTATTACATGGGTACTCAGGTGGAGCTGGAGTTCCTTGCTCAGGTCTCGATGAGCCCGCATCAGGAGGTCTCAGCAATTGGACTGTGACTATCTTAGATTGGCCTGCCGAACAGGCTCAAACCTGTCATTGACTACCAGCCCTCAAAGAGCATTCATTCCTGGAAGGTTGCCAGGGTGGGGAGGACTGAGCAGTGACCGTTTGGATTACAGATAACCAGGCATACATAACCTCCTGTGGAGGACTGTGAGAAAAATGCCCAAGAGCCATTAATACCTGAAGTCATTAATTGCCTTAGCTGTGATCCGCTGCTGTCAGATCTGCTGCAGGAGACAGTTAAAGAGAATAAGGATTAACAATACCACCCCACCAATGAATGCATATGTGAGCATTCAGAAAGGATCAAATAGCCTTTTGTATTATGCCACAAGGGCCATAACTTCTGCCCTTAATAAGTCAATTTGTTTGGTGGGCAATGAGAGGAAGAAAGAAGAGTATATACATCACCCATCCTGGGCTATTCTCTCCTTAAGCAGGCTGATCTATGGCCAGGCATATACCGCTTACTAGGACCCATATTGGCATCATGGTAGTCTGAGGAGAAACACAAGCCTACCATCTCCCATGGGATATCAGGGGTTCTGGTAGTTGCCACTGGAGGGAGATAGGGTCTCTCCATCTCACTAGGGGCAGCGGTGTGTTCTTTGGCAGAGACGCCCAGAGCTTGCCAGCTGGCCTAAGCCTCTTGTCATCAAAACTGAGAAAGTTCACGTGGAAAAGGACCTCCATTCGGGTCAAATGAGGATCTCTTCTAGTCTTTGGCAAGATAGTTCTGGCCAACAGCTTCCCAAGAGCGCTGTTGGCCCTTTTCACAATGGCTTGTCCCTGAAGATTTCAGGAGTTGCCAGTGATATGGAAAATCTTCCAGGACTCCAGAAAGTTATTCAGTTGTTGAGAAGTATAGGCAGGGCCATTATCAGTCTTAGGTGCCCAAGGTACTCCCATAACTACCATGACTAACTTAAGGGCCTTGATAGCATTGACGGCTTTCTCCCCAGAAAAAGCAAGGGCATAGACAAAGGAGGAACAGGTATCTCTTATCACATGAACATATTTAAGATGCTAAAGGGGACATAGTGTGTATGTGCTGGACGATGTTAGAGTCTTGGCTGAGGAGCTAGATGGCAAGGGGCTATTATTCTCACTTTTAAGCGTGGCCATGGAAATGAACTTAAACATGGAGGAAGCACAAGCTGGGTCAGGCTTGGCAAGGGAGGAAGAGTTGGCAAGTGGGCTCAGGATCCCGAATAGCATGTTGGGCTTTGGGGTGGGGGAGGGAGCCATGGAGGCTGGGGTGCTGAAAGACTGCTCAGCCTGAGGGACTCTGGGGGATTTGGTGTCAGTGAGTCGTGTTGCGGATGAAACAAAAGTCAAGCCCAGGAAGGCAACAGTAGGTTTGGAGTGTGACGAGGTACTAGCAAATGGTCTTGTCATCAATTACAGCATCAACAGCCAACATCACACCTCACCAGATTTCTACTGGATTAGCCCCTTGGCTGATCTTCGCAAAACCCTCCTGGGCAATAGAACATGCCAGAACAATAGCAGTGGTACTGCCTTCCCCAGCCTCTTTGTTTGTGTTATTGGCAATATCTTAAACAAGCTTAGCTGAGATAGTTTTGTATTTATCCTTTAAATCAATTGACTTTGTAATTGTGACCCCATCTTTTGTTACTTTGGGACTTCTCCGACTCTGTTCGATAATCAGTGTTTTCCCCTTTGGCCCCATTGGTGGGCTGGGCTTGCCTGAGTAGCTGCCCATGAGTAGGAGCTCAGCAGGATCTGGGTCTCCAAGCCGGCTGCAGGGCTCACAGAGGCGGCTGCTGACTGCTGACTTGGCCAGAAGCGGCAAAGCAGTAAGTGTGGGCCAAAGGTGGTGGCGTGAGTCGCATAGGAATGATGACAGGCCCCTCCGGGTTTGCAACTGAGGCCCCACTGGTCCACACTGGCACACATGGCCAACCAGTTCAGCGTGACAACTGTGAACACAAAGCCGAGCAACACTACCGCTGGTCCTCCGGGGTCACGGGCCCAACCCAGTTCTCCTGTGCACAAAACGGGGTCTGCTGCCATTCACTCCACCAGCTGCTTGAGAGAACGGCAGCAGAGGTATAGCTTCCCACGGTGGAAATGGCGCTGACGGGAAAGCAGCACATGCAGTCTTAATTGTGGCCACACTCTTCACAGCAGGCCCCCGGGGCCTGAACTGTCTGTCTCCTTATCTTCGCACATAGAAAGATCAGACCTGGAAGGGATGAAGGTAAAGGAAAGGTTACCCATTTTGTAGAGGGAGACAATAATCAACACGGGTGGGAAATTGTACCAGACCTTTATGTCTTATGATCAGTGGGAAACTTCGGTGGTTCTTTAGTCGATGCCCACACAGTATCTCTGGACAAGGGACAGGGTTCTGGAGCCAAGCCTTGGTTCTGCCTGCTGGGGGGGGTCAGCCCTTAGATGGAGACGCTGGGCAAACCAAAACCGAAAAAATGTGCCTTCCTAACTGGATGGGCAGACAAACATGACAGACAACACAGAAGAAGGAGACGAAGGGGGCCCCAATGCTTATCTTCTGCCAAAGGGACCAAGGAGCCTCCTCCCTGAAGTTACACCACATTGGGGTGCTATGAGTGCAGAGAGGGAGGTGACTAGAACCTATTCTAGGCAAAACGCAAAAATTCACAGTTGCAACAACAACAACAAAAGTACTCTGACCAGGCAAGCTCAAAATCCATGCCAGAAGGGCCTGTTGTGGGGGCCAGATGTAGCTGGGCCCTAATGTCTTCCTCGAGGAAGGGGATGAGAAGGCACAGTGCCAATGGTTCAGACACTGGGAGTCAGGTAGAAGGCAGACAACAGACTCATTTATTTAACAACGGGAAAAACCTATATACCCTCCCAGCACCCAGGCGTTCTGATCCACTGACATCACATGGTTGCCCCTCGTTGGCTAAGTACAATCAGGATGTCTGACAGTGCCAGGCAGACTCCAAGTTGGCTCCTCTTGGCCTGGTATGCCTTAACTTCCTACAGGTAACTGCATAAACTCATTCACAGGTGTTTGGTAATTATTTCTGGTGTCCTGTTTTACCTGAGCTATAGTGTGCCACTGTGATTGTGTGAGAGTGTTCCCCATAAAGCTTTCAAATTTGAATACTTTGTTCCCATTTGGTGGCACAGTTTGGTGAGGTATAGAGTATAGGCAGAAGTTTCTTTCCTGTCCACCAGTTCCCAAACAACCAACACGGAGCCTTAATATTAATTACAAATGTTCAACTGATAGCTCAGGTTTGTTACTATCTCTTACAGTTTAAATTAATCCATATTTCTTTTCTAAGTCCTGACACATGGCTCATGACTTGTTGCCTCATTTTCTTCCTGTCCTGATCTCTCTGCATCTGCTGACATCTCCTCTGACTCCACCCTTCTTTTTCCCAGGATTTTTCTGCTTTGGCTGTCCCATCTACACTTGATACCTGGCTACCGGCCAATAAGCTTTTTATTAAACCAATCCAAGTGACAAAACTTCACAGTGTACAAAAGGATTATTTCACAGCATTTCCCCCTTTTGTCTAATTAAAAAGGAAGGTTTTAACTTTAATATAGTAAGACTATATACAACAAAAACAGTTATTAAGAATTACAGTTACAATAGCTGGGCAGTAGTGTACATGCCTTTAATCCTGGCAGAGGCAAGCAAATCTCTGTGAGTTCAAAGCAAACCTGGTCTACAAGCACTAGTTTCAGAGAAACCCTGTCTCAAAATACCCCCCAAAAAATTGCAGTCACAATATCCAGCCCACTTGTATTTGACAAAACTAGAGAAAATAATTCATCATCTATCTTATTTTTGTGAGTCTAAAATATATACCTAATTTACCTTTTATCATAAATGAGGAAAATTTTAACTATGACTATTTAGTCTTCAACTCCATCAAAGACCCCAAAGGGTAAAATATTACCTAATGGTAGAGCATCTGGCTGCCATGACAATCACCCCAGTTTCTTCTGTTTTATTTGGGCACACATCTTTGGCCTGGCAGCCTAGTATATCTAATAGACTTTTCTGAGAGACAGGGGATTGGAAGAACTGTCTTGCCTTGTCTTGTCAAAGTTTGGCAGTTGCTTTCTTTTGAGTTCTGCTGGTCTGGTTTGGACAGACAGTATATTGTCAGCAAATGAGAAAAGAGCAGTTTCTTTGTCCAAATGACTAGCTTTTGCCATAAAGAAAGCAAAATTCATACAGAATTTCTTTGATGTCCATCACCTTTTCGGAAGTAGATTGTTGCTGCCAGGCGCAGATGTGTCTCCCTGTCATGAAAAACCATAGGTTATTAATCTTATTATTAAATGCCATATTCTGTAGGTCTTTGAATTGTTTGAAGACAATCTATTTAAATGTATCTGTTTATTGTCTTGAAAACAAACCTAACATGACCGTAAGTTTGACTAATATAAATGGCTACTAATCTGTATTTCTTAATTATATGATATATTTTTTTAAATGAACTACATAATTACAATACCCTAAATAAGAGCAGAAACATACATACAGTATAACAAAATTAACTTTAAATTTGTATCAATAAACCAAAATCCATGCCAATGTAAAATATTTTGAAGTTAATAGTTGTATTTTAGAGTAAAGTATATTTAATAATATACCCTTTTATCTCACCATTTACATAGCATATCCCTCTTATTTCCTTTAGAAAGAGATCCGAGAATTTAACTCTTTTGTTTAGCTTTTTTTCTGACTGTGACCAACAACAACTTGTAACCCACCCCATTAAATGATAACAAGCATCTATTACCTACTTTAGGGATTGTGGATGCTGTTTTCTCTAGACTGCTTCCTGTTGTCTGGGGGGGGGCACTAGCATCCTTGGGGGAACATTATGAAAATCAGGATAATTATTAAGTCTTGGTTGTAGTAGTTGGAGGAGTCTGTGAGACTGGATCATCACAGTCAGCAGCAGCCTTGAAACTGTTTTGGATGATGAATTACCAGGGCCATTTATTTTTCTTGGTATCTGGATCCCTTGTTCTGAAAATACATAAACTTTTAAAAGTAGAATGCATACCTGTATTAATACAAGTATAGACTGTGCATTATACACAATGCTCATAGCCAAGATTTTCAGGGGAGGGGGTCTTCCATGATCAAACCTAATCATGGAAGGTTTAACTTTGAATGAATCCACAGTCTTTTGTGTGTATGTATGTGTGTGTGTGTATGTGTGTGTGTAAATAAAAGTATGACCTCTTTCCCAAAGTAACAAATCTCTTGACTTACATTTTGAAGTCAAGACATTTTTAAAAAATATATAGGTTGGTTTAACCCTGCAGCTTTTATGATCCAGTGTCTCTTAGCAGTCAAAAATATTTAAGGACAATACAAAAACATATAGGGTTAAAACTCTCTGTGTATTTTTCATCTTTTATGTGGCTTTTTAAAAATATTACTTCTTATGCTGTCTTAAGGACTTACTATTTTAAAACTATACCTTTCCTTTTATGATGGTCTATACCTTCTCTTTTCTCTCCCAAGCCTATGTATATTTTTAAACACATTACAACCCATTTAGTTGTTTTTGACCCTCTGAATTGTTCTTTAATGCTTATCTGTAATCTTTTTCTGACTGCATAAGCTTTTAAACTGTTAAACAGAATGGCTAGGGACTTTGCCTCTGTTTTGGCAGCTAACTCCACCACACATTAGCATGAGGCCTGACATAGACTAATAACAAGATAGTCTATGTTTTCCTGTTGTTTGGAGGAGAACAATAGCAAGAGGATAAACAAAAAAAACCTGGCTCATCACCCCTTGAGTAATCAGAACACACACTTTCCGTTTGCAAACCTCAGTGTCTGCTGATGCGCTCTTTAATCTGGATGGATTCTGGGATGGCAGAATTTGTGTTCTCATTCTTTCTTCAATGGACCAGCCCTCCTTCCCCCCACAGAGTTGGCAATTTGTTCAGTCTGGGGTCATTAAAAGTGACTCAGATTTCTTTGGACTTCCACTGAGATGAGGTTTCACCCACTTCTCCATTATTTTTCAGAGACATGATGTCATTCCATACTGTTCTTCACCCCCGCATTAGAACAGGAAATGTTTTCACACACTTTTCCTCCAAATGTAGCAACATCAGAAAGGCTTCACGGACAACCTGGTTTTCTTTACAATGCATCTACCACAGAAGACTGGTTCATGGCACAATGGCTCTTTGCATACCAGGGCTGGAACTGGTAGCCTGTTCTTTCAATTCCTGTCAACACAGTTGTGCAAAGGTATATTTCCTATTTGTCTCATGTTGTGGCAACAGACACAAAACGAGGAAGTTGAGCAAGGAAAAGTTTATTTTGGTTCATGATTTGTGAGAATACAGTTGGGGGTGCTGGTGGCAAGAGCATCAGGGAGCTGATCACATGGCATCAGCAGTCAAGAAAGAGAAAGAGATGAATACTGTTCAATGGTTGCCAATTCTTTTTAATTCGGTCTTAGACCTTGTTCTATGAAATGTGCTATCCACATTTAGGATGGAACTTTCTTGCTCATTTTAACTTCTCTGGCAGCTTCCTTAGAGACAGGCCCAGAGGTTTGTCTTCTAGGTGACTTTAAATCCAGTTACCTGACATTGAAGATTAATCATCTCAATAGGTAACCATTCTTATCTATCATCAATCAGGTAGAAGGGGACACAGATCTTGATCTATGAACATTGAAACTTCAGTTGACATTTTCCTTCCCAAAGCAATACTTGTAGAGCCCTGGTTTTTAAAACATTGTGAAGAACAAGTTCTATAATGGTTCCTTCTATCATCTTAGTTGAATGCCATTCTAAATAGGCAAATGTTCCTGTTTCTCCCGAACTAACTTGGTTTTATAGATGCCGTGGATAAGTCCTTAGCAAAGAACTCCATCTACAAAGCGTTGATGACCATGTATACTTTGTTTCAATGGGTTGCTTTTCCAAAGCATCTTCAGAGGGACCAATTAGATATCAATACTGTTCTTCTGTCCTCTTGAATTTTTATATGCTTTGATTCCTGAATGCCCCTCAAGGCCATACTCAAAAAACTTGGTTTCCAACTCCCATTGTTAGTGTAAGGTGGTAGGGCTTTTAGGAGGTAGAACCTTCTAGAACAAAGTTAGTTCATAGGAAATGTGCCTTTATAGGGAGTTTTGGGCTCCAGCGCCGTCTTTCTCTACTTTTGTTTCCTGGTTCCTCATCGCACACTCTTGTCATGGTGCTACCAATTCAAACCTATGTAGACTGGTCCCTGGAGCCATGGACTGGAACTTCTGAAGCTGAGCGTCACATCTTCCCTGTGGGACATGTTATTTTGAGCATTCTGTCCCAACATGGGTGAGCAATGCTACTCAACAGAAGCAAGACAACACAGTGAATCACTGCATATAAAGAGATCAGTCACAATATTCCTTAGAATGGGGTCTGTTCCATGTTAGAGATGAGGGTAGCATGTAGACAATATTGTTTATAATGTGCTTTTATCTTAGGAAAGCATTTCTTTTTCATTTTCATGGAATCATTGGTAAAATGAAGCAGGAAACATTTTCACAAGCTTCTAAGAGCTTTTAAAAGTAAAAAGAAGTTGTTATTGTTTTTTTTAAAATTATGTACCGACTGCCAGAAAAGCTGCTTACACGGTGCACTTCCTGCTAACAGTGAGACGACACAAGAAGCTTCATGTTTGGCATACACTTGCGATGAAAACAGAACAAGAGGAGACAGTCACCTTTCGTTAACAAAAGGTTAGGCACATCAAAAATTTAATGGATCAAAGTGAAGACCTGTATTGTATCCAAGGATTCTGCTGGGGACATTTCAGTAGTGACAAATTGCTTTTCAACAGGAGTAATTAATGAGCAAAGCAGCACTTCACAACAGAAACAGTTGGCCATGACAGAACCAGGTAGACAGAAAATGCTTCACACCCATGCAGAGTTCAGTTTGTGTGTTTGCTCTCTTTAAACATTTGATCTACTCCATCAACCTGGGAACATTCCCAGAAGAAACTGACATGGGGTCAAAGCAATCAGTATCACATTCTGAATGGTATAGTTCTCTCTTTCTCTTTAATTGAATTCTTTTTAGTAGAAATAAACCTTTCTGTTGTGAAATATACACAAGGGGAAGTAGTCTTACTGCAGCAGTTTGTTCCTGTGACTTTCCGCATGTCCTCTGTGTCTATATTGAGTCTTTCTATGAAGTCACCAGGCTCTAAGGCTGTACATAGCATGCTACGGAGTCACAGCTGAATCTCTATCCTTGATGGTTCCTTGACCTTCCAGTCTCGTGGATCTGACTTGCTTTTAGAAATTCCAATTGGATGTTTATCTGATATCTTAAATATTTTCTTTTCATTTTTTTGTATTTTTTAAGCTTTACTTTCTAGGTTAATGCATAGATCAATAGGATTCATTATGCTGCTTTCATATATATAGGGTATTATGCTTTTTTTATCTGTCCCCCTCCACTTTATTCGTCTCCACCACATTCTCATGTGTACCATGTCCTTTGACTGATTTTCTTCCTTCCTTTGAGTAGCACCTCGCCACCGTGGTTTACTCTCTTGGCATTGTGAAACTGTTCATCATACCAAAACCCACTGACAGATCTAATGCAATACCCATCAAAGTTACAGTGCCGTTCTTCTCACAAACTAAAATAAAATCTCAAAATGCATATGGAAACACAAAGGACCCTAGATAATGAAAACAATCTTAAGCAAAGAGAAGACTGTTGCAGACTTCACTATACCTGATTTCAAATTATACTTGAGAGTCACAGTAACAAACATAGTGGCTGGGAATCAGCACAGTGCATTGGAGCACTTACTGCTCTTAATGAGGACCAGTGTCTGCTTCCAGAAACCACAGATGCCTGAAACCACAATTTTGTAGGGTCTGATGGCCATTTCTGGTATCCATGACATTCACATATATACATTAAAAGATAAAATAACTGTTTAAAAATACCCTAGCATTCATTGGTACAACAAACAAACAAACAACCCTCCTCCTCTCCCAGAAAAACCCAAAAAGCAGATATGTACATCAATAGAGTAGAATAAATGGTCTAAGAGTAATCCCACACAGTCAAAGCCACCTGATTGCTTACAAAAATGCTACAAATACACCCTGGAGAAAAAAAACAGACTCTTCAATAAACAGTGTTGGGAAAGCTGCATCTATAGAGAAGAATGAAACGAAGTCCTTATCTCTTTGGACGAGGATGGTCACCATAGGACTATATATTTGAATGCTTAGTCCTCAGTGGTTGAACTGTTTGGGAAGGATTAGGAAGTTGGACCTTGTTGGAGGAGATTCATCCCTGGGCAGGGGGAGGGGGAGGAGTTGAGGTTTCCAAAGCCCATAGAAGGCCCAGTCCTACTCTGTGTGCCTCCATCTTGTGAATCAGATCTAAATCCTTACTTAGCTACTGCTCCAGGTCATGCCTTCCTGCCTGCTGCCATGCTCTCCGTGATGACAGGCATGGACTAACCCTCTGAAACACCAAATAAATCTTCCAATTAAATGCTTCCTTTTATAAGCTGCCCTCGACACGGTATTTCATCATCGCAACAGAATAGTCAGTAACTGAGACACTTCTATTCTGCAAAATAATAAATAATAATGATAAATAATAATAATACAACTTCAAGTTGTTCAAAGACCTAACTCTCCTCACCATAGCAAGAAAATGGAATCACCCTAGATGTTCACCAACTGATGAATGTGAAATGCCATACAATTTACACAATGGAATTTTACTCAGTTGTAAAGAAAACAGAATTGTGAAGTTCACAGGAAACAGATGGAACTGGAGAATATTTCGTTAGGTGGAGGCAACCCAGGGTCAAAAAGGCAAGCACCACTTTTTCCTTCCCATCTGTGGGATCTAGCTCCCTTTTAAAGATGTTTGTTTGTGTGGGTGTTGGTGGGTGTACAGCCTAGGAAAGTGGAAAACAGGCCACATCAAAATTGAAAACATTTTAAGAGTAGAGGGAAAGCTGTAGAATGAACAGGAGGACATTCCCGGTGGAAAGGGTTAAGTGGAGGGAGTGGCCATGTGAGGAAGGAGAGGAGAGCATGGAGAAGAGAGGGGGCCAACCAAAACTAATGAGATGTACAGAATCCTGTAGGGCATCTAACGCCTCATAAGCAAATTTAAAAAAAAAAAACTGAAAGAAGGTACTCAGTATGGTCTGTCAACAGCTCCCAGAAGCCACAGGCTATTGATTTAGTTACATCCTCATGTCTATTGCTATGGTTAAAGAACTCCAAAAAATGTTGCTTAAAGAAGGAAGGGTTTACTTTAGCTCCCATTTCAAAGTGCAATACATTATGGGGTAAGTCAAGACAGCAGGAGACTAAAAGAGCCAGTCTCACTGTGTCTGCAACTAAAAACCCAGAAAAATCGACATTTGTTTTCATCTTGCTTTCTCTATTTTAATCTTTTTCTTTTCCAAGACAGGGTCTCTCTGTACAGCCTTGGCTGTCCTGGAACTCACAGAGATCCACCTGCCTCTGCCTCCCAATGATGGGATCAAAGGCATGTACCACCACCACCTGACTACTTTCTGTATTTTACACAACCTGGGATTTCCTGCCCAGGGAATGGTTTCACCCATGTTGGGCAGGTTTTCCCATCTCAATTAACCTAATCAAGATAATTCTTGACAGCCACGCCCAGGGGCTAAGCTAAGCTACACAGTCCCTCACAAGCAATTGTTCCTTGGTGATACCAGAGCTTGTTACACTGGTGATATTAACCATCACAACTCCATCCTTTTTCAACCTGACACCGAAACACGTCATTTTCCACTGCCTTAAGGACTCCTTACAGAGACTTCCACCCTGCTACATATTACATGGCCTCAGCTGCTCTCTGGAACAAGGGGGCAAGTCTTCATGAATCTGTTAGGGTTTGTTTTCATTTTTTTTTTGTTTGTTTTGTTTTTAGCTCTCAAGCCTCCAAACCCAGTACCATGTGGAAGACACTGCTACCTTCTTTTGTTAGCTTAGGATGAAGCCTGGTCCCCACTGGATCATAGTTCCATCTACTCTCCCATGGGCAGTAGTGTTTGAGGGCAGAGCATTCTCCCATCCAGGGTCTCAGTTCAGGCTTTCTCCTCTCACAAACTCCTATCTTTATACACCCGAACTTCTGATTGGTCAGTGTTTACCTCAAGGTACCTTTCCTATTGTCCCAATGCTAAGCTAATTCTCCATGATAATACTAATCTCTTTAACCGTTACAGCTGCTTTGCTGTCTGCACAATCCTTGCTGGAAATAGTAAGCTTTTCCACATACCTTTCCTCCTCCAAACCAATCCATCCTTCATTTTAAATTCAAGTTCTCAAGACACTATTAGAATAAAGCCTTATTCTTTACCAAAATATCAAACGGATCCTAGTTCCTGATGTTTACATCTTTCTTTCTCGTATAAGTCAGGAGCCAGGCCTCCACTCTCCACATCACTCTTGGCGTCACTGTCTCCCAAGCCCTCGCCAGAATGGTTCATTAAGCTTGGATTCAAGCATGCTAGCGCAAAAGTGCAAAAACGCAAACACTTACACCTTCTAATAAATAGCAATCCCCAAAGACTAAGAAGCACACGGTCAGGCTTACCACGACCCAGTCCTAATTTTCATCTTATCTACGATTCCCGTTGCTGATATGAAATGCCATGACAAAAGCAATGAGGCTCGTTTTGGCTCACAGTTCCAAAAGTCCAGTCCATAGTGGCAGGAAAGTCACAGCGGCAGAGCTTGAGAGAGCTGGTCACATTGTATTTTAGTCAGGAAAGGAGACAGTGAACGTCTATGGTTATCTCATCTCCATTTTACATTATTGGAGAGCTCTGCCCAGAGAGTGGTCCTGTCCGAAGTGGGTAGATCTTCTGACCTCAACTATCCTCATCGGTCTAATATCCCCAGGCAAGCCAAGAGGCCAGGCTTACCTACATAGTCTCTCACAGGTGTGCCTGGAGGATTACCACTTAGGTAATTAAAGATCCTGTTAATTGACTACTGAGATTACTTATTGCAGTTATTAAATATAAATTCCAGTGTCAGAGGTGGGCCATCTTTCTATGAGTTGTCTTCCAGGGAGGCCCTTGAGCACTCTCGGTCAATATGAGTCATTACTCTGCTGTTGGTTGTCCACCAGAACTAGAAGGGAAGGCCCTACTACTGAACACACCATGCTTTGGCCACAGGGTAGACCTGTTACCTTCCTTTCTTTTGCTGATTGTATGCCATGACCCAGAACAATTTATAGAAGGAAGAGTTTATTTTAGCAATTTCTTTCTAGATTCCACAAAATTGGAGATGATTCTGTATTAAGTACCTGATACATGACAAGTACTGACTAAATTTTAAAAATTCTTTAAAAATATAGTAAAACAAGTCAAAAATTTATTCTGTGAATGACAGAGTTCTGAAATGTTCATAAACCAAAAATTGCTTGCAAATATATGGAGGTATAACAGATTTATAACTATAGTAAGAGGTAATAACTCATGTTCCAAAAAGCAATAGATGAAGAAAACAAAAGGGAACATGTAATAATACCATCAAACAAAAGCCTACTATATATTTTAAATACAATAAATTGTAAAAACTGATCAAGTCAGAATCTATAAGTCAAGTTCAAAGGCACTGATTTGAAGAAAACAGGGCATATTTTAATAAAAATTATAAACTCTTTATGTATAAATGACAATATTAGCATTATATTGCAAAACATATATATGTATATATAATATATATGTATGTGTCACGCCCCGTCTGCCAGCAGAAAGGATGCGGACACCAGGATTCTTCTCGATCACGCTTTATTAAGGCGCTTTCTTACAGCTGAAGACAGGAGACCCAGCTCACCGAGATCGGCGAGCTTATATAGTAAAATTCTCTCGCCTCTGAGGTGTCACTCAGCAATTGGTCAGCTCATGGCGCCAGATCGACAGGTTGTCAGGGATAGGCTAGATCTGACATCGCCTGTTCGGGAGAGGCGCATGCGCAAAGCACTTGTTTTGAAGCACGGAATGGCGGTCACCTCTGCGTGTGGTCGCCAGCAACAATGTTGCAGCCCGCAACATGTATGTATATAAACTAGTGATCAGAAGAAAATTAATAGCTACATTGGTATTTATTTTCAAAAAGCTTGAAATTATAAAAATAGAGAGGCAAAAGAAGACAATAAATGTGACGCCAAAGTCTAGATATAATTTGTAAAACTAAAATTCTTTAAAAAAAAAATGATGAATGCAACAGTACCCTTTCTCAAATGTCATAAAATACAGAAAAATATAAAGAAAGATTATTAGAAACACAAAATAATTATAAAGATAAGGGCCCAAGGAACAAAGTAATGAGATAATATTATGTATAATGTTATGCATAAAATTATAGATGGAATATGTAACACAGCAAAATGCAAATTTAAAAAATTTATGGTGGTAAAGGATACATGGATAAATCAATAATTTTATGAGACAATTACCCATAGAATAAAATAAATGGCCCCAAATGGTCTTAAGATTACCTTTGTCAAACCATAAAGCAATAGATAACTATATTATTTATGTCTTTATTGACCATTGTAAAAGAATTTACCTGATTGACTAGTAGAAACCTAATATAGCCCTGATACAAGAATTTTTTTAAGGTAGAGCCTAAATCCTAATTATTCATCCAAAATTTCATATAAAAATAGTCATTTATTTAAAAAGAACAATGTATCTTTATACAGCATGTTAATATAACGATAGTTCAATGCTGGGTAATCTATGTAGTCAATAAATCTATATGAAAAAGATTTTACAGAAAAATATTTATGCTTATTTAAATAAGTGAACAAAATTTATTGTTCAACTATCATTCTTGACTTTCGAAGACTCAGAGTGCAATAAGAGAATGAAACAAGAAGAAACCAACAAATTTGCTGTGTCCACCAAGCAAGCAGTGCTGTATTAGTAGACACAAGGTGAGTGGTCCCTAGTTTGGTCCCACTCTGAAACTCTCAGTCATATCCAGGCTAGGGCTTCTGACCAACAGACTGAAGCCAAATGCCCCACACTATCTCTTAAACTTTAATTAATTTTCTGGAATTGTTTTCAGCACTCAAGAAAACAGCCCAAAAAGCCTCAATAAACTTAACATTTACCAGGTTATTGTAAAGAATACTGCAAGCATCCATGGAATACCATCTTCTAGAGTGTTCCACCCTCCAGGAACTCTGGATCCTTTGGTGTGCTATTGAGGCTCCATCAGATTGCTTGCATCATTGTCAGTTGCTGATCAGATTAAGCTGTGGTCCATCTTCATTCCTTGGAAGCTGGAGGGAGGACAAGGTTGAGAAATCTAACCCTCTGATCCTATCTTACTTACTATTTCCAGTGAGAAATCTCCATCGTGGAGCTGTTTAGGACTGTTAGCCATCCGTCAACTCATTAGCATACAAAAGACATGATAAATTAAACAATTCCAAGGACTCTAGCAGTTATATTCAGGAAATGGGGATGGATGAAAACCAAATACGTATTTCATGCTATCAGTGTGAAACGGGAACATCCCCATTAAAATCAGTTTCAATTATGCTTCTACTCAACATCCTGTGACTTGCCAGTGATTTGTCAAATTAGCACTATCCAAACTGTTCAAGTACCATCATTTATTTCAACACTGGAAATGCTTCCAACAGACTATTTTTTTTTTAAACTCCAAATTTGCTTTTTTTTTTTTTTGACTTGTTTTGTGTTTCGGTTTGCCTAATGTTTCCCAGTCACCGCTTTAGTTTCATCAGACTTGTTTCATTTAAATTGTGTGCATTATATTATTTGGGTGTAAAGCCTACTTCCTATAACCCTTGTGATGCTACTTTACTTTTCTCAGAAGTGAACGGAACCATGTCTGTATGCGTAGGTCAGGAATTACGTACCCCAGGAAGGGGCAGCTTTCCTCGTACCCTTCTCATGTATGCCTTGTCACCAAAGCGTCTCTTTAAAGTGCTTTGCTCCCATGACTTGAATCATGGACCTTTGCTGCTTTTACACATTGAGTCTTAGTTTCATATTACATTTTTGGAGAGCTATTTTTGTATACTTATGCTTTATATAGCTGCTCTCTAAATTGTCTTGCGATATAACCATTTTTCACTTGATTCTCTTTAAATTTTTAAAATGTAATTTTCAGCTTGTATTATTAAAAATACAAGCAAACAGCAAAGGTGAATTCTACAACATCTTTGTATCTACATTCTACCATGAATACTGCACCATAAATAATTTATCACATATTTATTCTTGTATCAAATTCTCTTTTTATTTTAATAGCTAGATAACTAGCTATTAAAACCAGCAATATAATATTAACAGCTTATATGAAGAAAACATTTTATGCTAATTTTCACAATGATAATTTATGTTAAGTAATATGTTTTAGCACTTCAAAATGATATACAAAAATCTTATTTAATTTCTAAACATAAGCATTGACTTTAGAGTTTTATTGGCAACTCAAGTGTTTACTCCACAGTAGAACAAGGTTTCTAAAATTTGAATTAATAAAATAGTTTCTAATGATTATAGAAACTCATGAAGAGTTGCAAAATTTGGCATTATTTTCAGTAGTATATGTTATACAAATCTTACAGTATAAGAAATAAATTTCATAGCAAATATATAGCAAGCATACATTATTTATATCTTTATTTCTACTCATCAAATATCATTTTTTCTATCAATATAATATACAGATATATGAAACAAAAACTGAATATAGTATGTGTTTATATTTTTGAGAACTTTCAATGAAATAAAAGCTTCAGATTTATGTTTTCCCCATGTGTTCTTATAAATGAACATACATCAAGGTTTGAGAATGAAATACAAATTATTAAGATTGTTTATTTGATTTAAATTTGTAAATATTTAACCATAAAGCATAGGGTCTTCTTTTTCTGGACTGTTTCTTCAATCCAAATTTTACTTCATTGCTAGTTTCTTCAGTTTAAATTGACTTTGATCAGCCATCTTCCTTTTTCCTGCCAGTACCAGGTGGGAAATCTCACAGAACTATTTGCAGACAACAGATCTGTTAACCCAAGCTCTCTCTGCCTCTCTCTGTCTGTTTTTCTGTCTGTGTATCCCTCTGTGTCTCTGTCTCTATCTCTGTCTCTCTGTCTTTCTCTCTATCTCTGTTTTCCTCTCCCCCCCCCTTTCTTTTTCTCTCTCTCTCTCACACACATACACAGAGACACACCTTTGCTCTGTCTCTGGTACTGACTGCCAGACTCATCTTGGTGAGAGCATCCCACATGAAGAACTTGGTCCTGTACTTTGTGAAACACTTCATTGAGAGCACTGCACACAAATGACTTCCTTAAGCACTCCTCCTTCTAGAAGGGGTGCTTAGAAATGGTCACCGGTGTGGAGAGCAAAGGGTGAGGGTGTGATGGTCAAAATTCTCTCTTCTTTTTCCACCTCTAAAAAAACACATTACATTCACTGAATCAAAATGAGCCCTGAAATAATAAAGAATCTTTATTTGGTGGATTTAAGTGTTGGTTTTAGTCACTTGCCACCCCTTTTCACCCTGAAAACCTGATGTTTTGGCCTTTTCACTAAACTGAAAAGGGTGGGAAAGTGTAGGCTATTCTTCTTAACCCAAATCTAATTGTGGAGCCAAAAATGAGTTCTCTACCCCTCCCAGTGGGCAATTAGCGAAACTGAACTCCAGCCACTGCTCAGTAGTAAGCAATGGGAGACACTGGGCTGGATAATCCCATTCCAGATCCTAAAGTCATCCTATTAACAGCTGCAATGTGTCAGTAGACCAAGATTTTGGCATCACAGCAGATTAAATTATTTGCAAAACTAATCCGAGCATCTTTTTCCAGGCTACAGATTTAGCACAATATAATTTGAGCTGTTTTGTCTCTTTGTTTCCCAAGGAAATAAATAATGAGTGTTCTGGTTTTCTGTGTTTCCCCTACCAACTGTTAACCGGCTGTTGTTCAATGTCTAATGCCACTTAAAAGGTTTTCAAAAGATGGCCATATCTTCCACACTTTCCTGCAATAAAATTTGTTTATGAAACCTGCTGGAAGTCACAGTGTGCGGTTTCTGCACATATCTAGGTGCAGTCTGATATGGCTTTAACTTAGTGTCTGCCATTGTTTTACCAAAGTCATAGCTTACTGGGAATGGTTGAACACACAGAGAGAGGAGGTGGAAGAAAGTAGAGCCACACAGGAATGGCCCCGACAATTGGCAATGAATGACATTTAGACCTTGATGAGAAGGATTAAAGAACGAGTCATTACCAGCGAGTTGTGGAATTTTTTCTCCCATGGGAATTTGGTTAGGACATCCCCAATATGAACTCAGATAACAGCCTTGCCAGCATCTCTATCATACACATAAATATTAAATCTATGGGTGGAGGCCCCAGGATAGGAAAACACAAACCATGCTATGTGAGGCTTTTTCCTTTTGAACTGTTATAATTCAGACATAATTGGCATGCCTCTGCCCTCAGCTCAAAAGAAACTAAACTGAAAGAGGAAACCTGCTAACTTTTTGGACCTTATGTAAGCCACATAACTTTTTTGGTAGATGCAGATATACCTCAAAGAATGTGTCCCTGGTGGGTGGGCCATTTTGCTCCTTGATTTAAGAAACAAAGAAGCAAAACGAAGCAAGCAATGACCCTAAGGGGAGAGACAAGAATGAAGATTTTGGGAAAGACAATGGTGCTCCTCTCAGCTCGGAGCCCCCAAAGAGATCTGAGAAATTGGACTCTGTCATCATCACTATCCAGATGACCCTAGGTGACCTTGAGTATATCCTTAGGATCACCATTAAAAACCTCATCTTCAGGTGTTCTCTTCCTTTGGAACCCATCCTTCATGGAAAGGGTTGGACATGAAGAGCCAAAAGAGATTTCAATAACAATTATTTTGAAAAATATGTCACTGTCCAAGGCCATGCTTCACAGAATGTGAAATATTCTTTGGAAAATCTGGTTAATAAGAAAGCTTGGGTCACCAAATAAATTGCCTATGTCAACCAGTGTGCTTTGGTGAAGCAGACCTCCTCTCTATGCTTAGACTTCCTTGAGTGAGTAGTGTATGGTTTATGTTCTGGTTCAGCCATGCTAATTTGTCACAGACAGGTGAATGTCTATGTTGCCGGGGAAGTTCAGTTGAACACTACTTTGGTCCCTGTATGTTACTGGGGAAATTTAGGGTTCCCCCTTTTGTGTTCTTAGCTTCATTAACAAAAGAATTTAAAAACAAAGCTGGGTATAGTGGTGTACACCTTGAAATCCAGCACGAGGGAGGCAGAAGCCAACAGATCTCTATGAGTTCCAGGCCAACTCGCACAACCAGTTCTTCATAATGAGACCCTGCCTCAAAAACACAAAAACAAAGACTAAAGAAGCTCAAAGGAGGAAAGGAAGAGAAAAGAAAAACAGAGCCACAAGGAAGCTTGGGGAAATTTTATAGAAAAATAATGGGGCAGGAAAGCTATAGATGTTGGCAGCTGCCTGAAGGAGGGAGACAGAAAAAAGAAAGACCGATGAGTCCTTTAAAACCAGAGTCTGAGAAGGGAAGTTCGGGAAGCATCTGACAGTGGAAGGAGGAGCTAAGCTTCTGAGAAGGAAAGGGGACTGAGTGCCGGTGGACAAGCCAAATGATGGAGGTACCCAGTCTCTGCAAGCAGCAGTAAGGAGTTGCATGCTGCAAGCACTTCTAGCACAGACAAGTGTCCACACTGATGAGTGGGGGAAGGATTCTGCGATGGAAAAAGGCATTATCTCATTAAAGGAGTAATTATTCCTCCCCCATTCCCATCAAGTCTTCAGGTGAATCAAATATGGGGATACAGTGTCTTCCTAGATGGGTGATTGATAGACTTAATTGAATTAATTCTTAAGGGAAAGGATAAGAATATGTAATGTTTAAATAGTTGGAGCAGATTGGAGTGCCATCCTTCCAACACAGGAATCCTGGGCTGCTTCTAGAGCTGAGAGTCCATTCTTTTAATCAGGAGGAAAAATTTGGCCTTAATGTGCATCAAGAAAGCCCTGGTCCCTCTGCCTTTTATATGGTAATTTATATCATTTTTTAGCTTTATATTGTATTATATATTTATATTTATACATGTGTGTGCATGTATGTCTGTGTCAGGTGTGTGCATGTGAATGCAGGTGCTAGAAGCATGAGAACTCCCTGGAGATGAGAGTTACTTGGAGTTACTTATAGGAGGAATGGGCTGTGTCCCCCTGCCCGGCTAGCTTACCCCTGAAATAACCACACAGAAATTGTATTAATTAAACTACTGCCTGGCCCATTATATCTAGCCTCTTCTTGGCCAACTCTCACATCCTGATCTAACCCATTTCTACCAATCTGTGTAACACCACGAGGTCGTGTCTTACCGGGAAAGATTCTAACCGGTTTCAGTCTCAGGCAGGAGCTTCATGGCATCTGCCTGTCTGCCCTTCTTCCCAGCATCCTATTCTGTCTACTCTGCCCACCTAAGTGCTGCCCTATCAAAAGGCCAAGGCAGTTTCTTTATCCAACCAATGAAAGCAACACATAGACAGAAGAAACTCCTACATCAGTTAGTACATAGGTACTGGAAATTGAACTCAGATCCTCTGCAAAAATAGTGCCTCTTCATAACCACTGAGCTGTCCCTCTAGTCCAGTAAATTTAAATCTTAAGGAGGGGTTACCTTTTCTAGGGAAAGGGAGGTGAGGACCAAAGTCCAAGAAGGAGGTCCATCCCGCATTATCCTTCAAGCCTGCTATTATCTGTCTAGCTACCTAATAGATTACTCCTCCCACTCAATCTGTTAAGGGAGAGGCTCGGCTCCAAACAGTCATGGGGATCAGCTCTTGGAAGTCTCTCCCTCTTGTAGCCAATGCATAACAAGAGAAGCGACACAAGAGAGAACATGAATGCGTCAACTTTAAAAGCTAAACATGCCACTTCTGCTCACATTCAATCAGCCAAGTGAGCCACAAGATCCTATCCAATGCCAGGATGACAAGTGGGAGAGCAAGTGGGATATGTCACCACATATCCATCGTGCCAAAACTCATGATGCAAAAATAAACCTAACACATTTGTGAATTGTAGCTTGAACTTACAGTGTTTGAATATGACCCTTTAGGTGATTAGGGAAGTATCTATGTTCTAGTAATTTCTAAATCTTTCCCTGTCTGCCAGATACTTTAAACCTGTAGAATTACATTTCATGTGTAAAAGACTGCTATAAACAGTGAAACTCAGTATTATGCTAAAACTTGTATAGTATTAACATAGCCATGTCTTTTAAATTAACTGAATTCATGAAGAGGGAAAATCCTCATGACCTTTCCTCTTCTCTGGTCCTGAGCTACATGAGGAAACATTTGGAGTCTTCCGGGGCAGCTATGTCGACAGCAGACTCACTTTCTGTAATACCATTTTGATGGTCTTAGCATCACGGGGCAAGCCACCCACCACCTCTGCCTTATGCAGATTTGCATTATCTAAAGATCACTCTGCAAGCTATGTCCATTCGCCTTGGCGAATACTGTTTAAATATAGCATCCATAAATAAATGTTAAATAATTCATGAACATAATTTTGTAAATTCTGCTAGGCCACACCTCTCTGGGGCATATTTATGAGCATGCGTCAGCTGGGAATCAATGTGTCTGCCAAGCTCCTTGCCTCTGAGGCAGAATTCCCACATCTAACCCAAAATGCTGCAAACGGCTTTCCTTCCCCTTCAGTAGTCATCCATCATACTGTCACTTTAATTCAGATGCCGCTACTTGTTTTAATAACATGCATCTTACACAAAGAATATTGCTAACACAAGAATCTTGGGGTAGACTTTTACAACCTCATAAAACAGTGTTAACCCTCTGATCCCTGATGCTCTTTCCATGCAACAAGAGCTCAGAATGTTCTCCTTGCCCCTTCAACATCTCCCCAGCTTCCTGATGCTTATCAATAACCTCTATTCATGGGCATTACATAGCATCAGGGCCTGACATCAATCACCACAGCAAAAATATTATTCCTCCAGCATTGCCTGGAAGAATTATGGACAGAATAAAAGTGTTATTGCAGGAATTATTTAGCAAACAATAGATGGATAAAAATGTATTAGGTAAGTGTTAAATTATATCACCTCGTTACAGGGAGCCGCCTTTGGATGATGAAGGCGGCTCTCTCCCTTCCTAAGCCATTCAGAAGAACAATGGGAAGGCCCACAAAAGATTTCAGGAAAAATATACCAGGTTGTCTCTCTATTAGGCCATCCGTTATCAAGCGGAAATCTGGGGAATGATTTAGAAAACAGTCCACCTCTTGGCCTGATTTGAATATTAAGTTGGAATTTACAGATGAGAAGTGTGGTTTACATTTAGTTGTTGGATGGAAAGATATTCTAGGAAACAGATTTTTGAGGGAGGAAGAAAATACTGAGTAGTCTGCATGTCTCTTGTCCTCCCCCCTCCCAAGTATGTGTCTTCTCTTCATATTGCACAAACATGATCTAAGAGGGGTTTGGGGAAATATGCATTGTAACCCTTAGGTTTTAGTTGAGTCTAGAAAAGAGGACTAGCCATTTCAATATTTGTTGCCCCTGCCCTCTGCCACTGTTCGAAAATAATGCTCCCCAAATATCAGATTAAGCCAATTAGTAAAATCAGACTGCATTTTAAATACTATTAAGCATTAAGGGTACCTAAACAAGGTTGGAAAATGTAATTTTTTAAAAAACTAAGTAGTGTAGTGTGTTAGTGTTTTATCAGTTAATGCAGACTTTCTTTTTTTTCTGGCATAATGTTAAGCGAGGCTCCTGGGATTCATTTGATCAACGTGATTAAATTATTTCCTTACTCAGCTAGAAGGAAATTACTAGTTACCAGACATTATGTGTCTGTTAATTACGTGCAATAAGGCTCTCCTATCACATCAGCCCCTGCATTCATGTTCCGTGCATTTTAAAGGCATTATCATTAAAAAATTTAAATATTGAAAAAGGATGTCTATAATTTTATTGCACATATTTAATAAATAAGAAGCCTATGAAATCAGCAGGGCTAAGTGAGTTAGTGTAGACATTTCAGGAAAGAACAAGCTCAAAGGTGCTTTTGATTTCTAGTCTCACAAAAGATTATGTCCCTGTCAGCTTTCTGGGCCAGCAGGCAGGACTCCTGGAACTGAATAAAGGGACTCTGAGTCTTACCCAAAACAAAACAAAGCAAAAAGAAAACAAACAAACAAAATCTCTGTGATTGTGTGTCTCTTCAAAGTGGCACCTGATCATTGGCTGATGGGGCCAAATTTACATTTTCTCAATATCTCAATCTACAATCTGAATCTTAACATCCTTCCTTCCTTCCTTCCTTCTTTCTTTCTTTCTTTCTTTCCTTCTTCCCTTTCTTCCTTCTTTTTTCCCTTCTTTGTTTCCTTCTTTCTTCCTCTCTCTTTCTTCTTGCGAAGAAAGAGGCAACACATAATGACCTTATTTTTCTTCTAACGAAATGATGAGCTTCTGCCTCATATTAAAGTGTTAATCACTCTGAAATTAGGTCTTACCAAAAGAATTGTACTCAAAGGTGCTTAGTATGATCCATTTTTATGCAGTCAAAGTCGTGGATCTTTTATTTTTATATCAGAAAGAAAAAGTATGAGGTCAGCTCTTCATTTCTGACACCCCTATATTTCCCCAGCCTCCCTGAGCCAGGGACTCAGATCCACTAACCGGTTTATAAAACAGAAAGCTCTTTAGAGTCAGGGCTCACGCCAAAGCCCAGAAGGTTTTGTTTGAGCTTGAGAATCTTCATAGGTTTATGAAATCTCAACAAATATTTCAAAGAAGGAAGTTGCACATTTGAAGTGGGTGATCCTATTAGACACCGAGAGATGGCCACCTTTGTTGTGTGCCCAGGCATCGTTTTATGTGATATAGAGCCGCGTCCTCACCAATGCTCCAAGACATCACTTTCATGCCAGAAACAGATAGGGCTGGACCTGCTTCACGCACTTTTCCTTTCACTGTTGATAATGAGTGATGAAAGTTCAGAGGAAGGAAGCTAAATGGATACTAAGCTGTAAGAGAATGAATTTTAACCAGCAACATGCCAAACTAGTTAGAAAACATGCCAGAAAAGAGTGTGTACAAAAAGACTGCCCGTAGCCACAAAATCACGTCATCGAGATGGTTTTCTTCCGAAGCAGCTATATAACTTTCTTTGAAGAAGAAGTGTGGAGACCCTGAACCAAATGTTAGGGCTCCCCACAAGCCCTGGGAGAGGTAGAAGAACCAACCAGGAGGCAAAAACTGGGATTCTTCTCTCCTAACCTAAGAGAAAAGAAATGGGAGCAAGCAAGAGAATTGATTTAAATAATTTTAAAACTTAATGCATAAAATAATTATTAAAATAATTAATTCTTTTTCAGTAAAACTAACTTAAAAATCATGGATTCCTTCGTAATTTCTCTTTTTACTTTCCTCTTCCTGACTGCCTTCCCTTAGTATTTTCTCATTTCATTTCCTCCTTCTGAGAGGGAAAACTGAAAGCCCCGCCTCTCCAGGCACTGGCAGATATATAAAACAGTTAAAAATCATGGTGAGTGTTGATAAGTTTTCTAATTCATATTAGAAGCATTCCTGATGTTCGTTTTTCTGTAAACAAGCCAAGGCACCAGGGACAGGGCAATTTGACCTAGCAGCTGTTGAATTCTCTTGCTGCCGGGAAGCCTTGTGGTAAAGGCCTGGTCTAAGAGTCAGGCAGAGTAATTTAATGGCCGCACCAAGTACCTTCAACAGTCCATGGCTGCTTTGAGAAAGTCATACAAAAACTGCGACTAATTGTAAGGCGCTGACCCAGCAAGGGCTGTCTGAGCTGTTGATAGCTGACACAC
>PVIU01010604.1:0-69213 GCA_004026605.1 Ondatra zibethicus | reverse complement strand
GGGCATGATGACTCATGCCTCTAATTCCCAGCACTGGGGTAGGCAGAGGTAGGCAGATCTCTGTGAGTTCAAGGCTAGCCTTGTCTATATAGCAAGTTCCAGGACAGCCAAAGCGGTATAGTGAGACCCTGTCTCAAAAATTTTAATTAAATTAAATTTAAGAATATAAGCCCTTTCCAGGTAGTAGTAGCACATGCCTTTAATCCCAGCACTAGGGAAGCAGAGGTTTGTGGATCTCTGTGAGTTCGATACCAGCCTGGTCTATATAACAAGGTCCAGGACAGCCATAACTACATAGAGAAACCCTCTCTCAAAAACAAAACAAACAAACAAAAAAACAAAAAACCCCGAAACAAAACAATCAAAAAACAGGATAAATATACACCTAATACCTTAATTTCAAGGTTCCTCAGCAACCTGCCTTGTGTTCTGTTTGTCTTACTTCAAGCCTAGTGTCTGCTTAGACTGATGTATTTCCTGACCGCTTGCGTGTGCTCTGCAGCCTCCACCCCCGCCTCATGGCTGGGCTCTCATGGTGTCTGCCTCACACTCTGTCCGCATTCTCATTTTCTGCCAACAAATGGATATTTCCTTTTCTTTGAAATCTCAAGGCAGTTTATCTTCTTAGTAGTATTTTTCTTTCTTTCTTTTTCTTTCTTTTCTTCTTTTTTTTTTTTTGTTTTGTTTTTTTGAGCCAGGGTTTCTCTGTAGCTTTTTTGGTGCCTGTCCTAGAACTAGCTCTTGTAGACCAGGCTGGCCTCGAACTCACAGAGATCCGCCTGCCTCTGCTTCCTGAGTGCTGGGATTAAAGGCATGCGCCACCACTGCCCAGCTATTTCTTAAAATTTGAATATAATTGCATCATTTTATTGCTTCCTTTTCCTCCTTCCATCCCTTCCCATGCATCCCCCCTTGTATCTCTCAAATTCATTGGCTCTGTTTCTTTAATTGTTGTTACAGACATACACACACACACACACACACACACACACACACACCCCACAGTCATGACTATAACCTACTCAGTCCCTATAAAGTATGCTTATGATTTCAGCTTTTCTCTGGGCCTAGAGAGATGACTCAACAGAACAGGCAGTGCATGCTGCTCTTGCAGAGGACCTAGCTTCAGTTTCCAGCACCTGTATGGCAGCTCAGCAATCGTCTGTAACTCCATTTTTATGGGATTTGACAAACTACTTGGATCCCCATAGGCATCAGACATGCATGTGCTGCACAGACATAAAGGCAAGCCAGCAAAATGCTGATACACATAAAATAAATCTAAAACAATAATAGTTTTTCTTTTATTTGGGTACTTACTTAATCAGTTCAACAATATAATCTTAAGAACAAATGCTTTGTATTTTAGTTCCTGGGGAGCACTGACCAGAATATCATTTATATTTATCAGTGGTTATAGTAATAGCAATAGTAATGATAATGGACATTTATTGAGCACTTGCTATTTGGTGGAATCTATTTTAGTCCACTTTAATGATCTTTATACCCTGTCTGGATATTCACTATTCAAATTGCAGGCAAAGAGACTATGCAGTTAAAAGTGGCAGAACCACTGGTTTTCTGACTTTAAAACTTAGTTTTTTTAAAATTATTAGTGTGTGTGTATGCATTCATGCGAGTGTGTGTGCATGTATTTGAGTGTATTTGTGTATGTATGCTCATGTATGCATGTGTATATACGTGAGCGTGCATATGTGTATATGTGAGTGAGTGTTCCTGTATGTTATGTGTGCCTATATGCTTATCCGTGCATGGGTGTGTGTATGTGCATGTATGTACATGGCATGTATGTTTGTGTTCCTGAGTGCATGCCGTGTGCACATGTGTATGTGTCAGAGTTGTAGTAGTTGGTTCTTTCCCTCTATCATGTGGGTCCCAGGGATTGAATTCAGTCTTTACCTGCTGAGCCATCTTGCCAGCTCAAGAACTCAGATTCTAAATCCTTTTGCCCTATTGTCGATTTTAAATATTGAGTTGTACAAGATGATCTTTTTCTAGCTTGGACACAGAAACGAGGAATAGTAGTGCAGAATGGTGTCCTTAGCTGAACTTACAAATGGCAGATCATTTGTTTGTGCATACCTCTTCTGAGCTCAGGCTGAAGGAATGGATTCCAGCCGCGCTTTGAACCTGCAGAAGGTTCCTTAGCTGGGTGCATTACTCACCTTAGATTTATATTTGCTGGGCAGGGTAAGCAATTTTGAAAGGTTTGTTTTGTTTTTGTTTGACACCAGGTCTCTCTGTGTAACCCTGGCTGGCCTAGAACTCATTATGTAGACTAGGCTAGCCTCCAGCTCACAGAGATCCACCTGCCTCTGCCTCCAAAGAAAGGTAACTATCTTGATTAAAGATTGCTCAGAATGAGAATGAAGTGGAACGCTTTACACTGTTTCTTCAGCGTGTCTTGAAGGGTTAATGTTCCTAAGTGCTTTCTGTAAATAAATTGTTCTTTTTCTCTTCCCCTTTAAAAAGCAAAGCCAGTGGTTGTTAATACAACCCCCGTACGGATGTCGGTTCCATTTGTCCCAACTCAGGCTGTTAAACAAGTGAGTATTACACAGTTTCTCTGTTTCCCAAAGGGCAATTTGCTTTTTAAGTTCAAAGTTAGGATTGAGTTATAAGCAGCTGGACATGGCGGCCCACACTTTTAATTCCAGCACTTGGGAGGCAGAGGTAGGAGGATCTCTGCCTGTTCAATGCTAACCTAATCTACAAAGTGAGTTCCAGGACAGGCAGGCCACACAGAGGAAAAAAAAATATGTATAAGAGATTTATACTGAATTAAGCACCCTAGTTGATTAGTTATTTAGTCACAAATTTTTAAACTTTCTTTTTTATTGTTTAGGTGGTTCCAAAACCAATCAATTCAACTTCACAAATTGTAACTACTAGCCAGCCACAGCAAAGGCTTATCATGCCTGCCACACCCCTGCCTCAGATCCAGCCCAACCTCACTAACCTGCCACCAGGAACTGTGCTGGCACCTGCTCCAGGGACAGGGAACGTGGGCTATGCAGTGCTTCCAGCTCAGTATGTTACTCAGGTACGTGGGCATGAAGGGACCAATGCTTTGGAGCTGCTCTGTGGCATTGCAGTGTCTAGCTCTACTGTGTTCTAAGGTTAATAGAAACACAGCTCTATATTAAAACAGCTCTCTCTAAAGGTTGAAATATTAACCAAACATTTAAGTTTATATCTTTGTTTAGAATTTAGAAATACAGCACAACTAAGATTTAAAAGCTGGGTAATTTGGAATAGATTGGTGAAAGGACAAGACTATAGATAAGGGCTTTTAAAAGGTTTGCCCTCCAGCTGGGAGGTGGTGGTGCACATCCTGAGTTCCAACACTCGGGAAACAGAGGCAGGTGGATCTCTGAGTTCAAGGCTAGTCTGGTCTATACAGTGAGTTCCAGTACAGCTAAAGCTGCTAACAGAAAAACCCTGTTTGAGAAAACAAAAATAAAGAAACAAAATTGACATTAAAAATCAGAATCCCAGGGAGTTTCAGGAGAACCTGTGCCCACATGAACAGGAACCTGTGCCCACACGAATAGGAACCTGTACCCACACGAACAGGAACCTGTGCCCACACGAATAGGAACCTGTGTACACATGAATACGACACCACTGGCTTGTGCTTGAGAATAAGCCGTAAGTTACATTTCTTTGAGACAGGCAGCTTAGGCTGGCTTGGAATTCATGCCTCCACCTTCCGAGTGCTGGGAGGATGGACATGAGCTAGCGCACACACACACACACACACACACACACACACACACACACACACACACACACACACAGATTGTGTGTGCGTATGGTATGCATGTGCACGTATGAGGGGCACATGTCTGCAGGTGAGTATGCATTTCACATGAGTGTCTCACTTGTTCAAGCCAGAGGCTGGCGTCCTCCATTCCCCTCCACTTTATATATTGAGGCATGGCCTCTGACTTGAACTCAGAATGTAGCAAATTAGCTAATCTAGCTAGCCAACCCTGGGGTCCTGCCTCCACCTTCCAAGCACTAGGATTTTGGTTGGGCCACCACAACTGCTGGGCATTTACATGGGTGCTGGGGATCCAAACTCCAATACTCCTTTTGTTTGGAATCTCCAGCTGGAGGTGGGGCATGTTCCAGACCCCACCTTCAGTACACCTAGCAGCAGCTTCAGGAAGCTGCCTCATTCCAGACTCTGCCCCTGAGAAAGTCTGCCTTTGGTGGCTCCTCCCCCGGAGATGCATGGGACCACGCCTACCGGCTATTTATAACCTGGCTGTTAGCTCTGCCATGTGTTCTCTTTTCCTGCCTTCCTGAGAATCTCCTGGGGGTGTTCTACTTTGCATTGCTCTGTTTATTAAATCTGGATTTATTAATTTGGTTTGATTTGGTTTATTGCATCAGTGGAGACAGAGGAACTCAGCAACTGGGTATTTAATACCTAACACTTTTCTTTGTTTTGTTTTTGAGACAGAGTTTGTCTTTGTTAGGGTTTCTATTGCTGTGAAGAGACATCAGGACCATGGCAACTCTTGTAAAGGAAAACATTTAATTGGGTGGCTTACAGTTCAGAGATTCAGTCCATTATTGTCATGGTGGGACATGGCAGCATACAGGCAGATGTGCTGGAGACAGAGCTGAAATTCCTACATTTTGACCCAGAGGCAACAGGAAGTACACCGAGGGAAGCTTGAGCAAAAAAGACCTCAAATTCCACCCCCACTGGGCAGTGATGGCTGATTCCCAGCACTTGGGAGGTAGAAGCAGGTAGATCTTTGTGAGTTTGTGGCTGGCCTGATCCACAGAGCGAGTTCCCGGACAGGCAAGGCTGTTACAAGGAGAAATCCTGTCTCAAAAACCAAAACAAACAAACAAAATCCCCATTCCCCTTAGTGACACACTTTCTCTAACAAGGCCACACCTCCTAATAATACCACTTCCTACCAGGTTATGGGGACAAATTACATTCAGACTACCACAGCATTTTTCAGCTTTAGCCCTGGCTGACCTGGAACTTGCCCTTGTAGACCAGGCTGGCCTGGAACTCAACAGAGATCCTCCTGCCTCTTCTTCCCAAGTGCTGGGATTAAAGGTGAGTGCCACCACCGCCTGGCTTGATCTTCTCTGTTATATGGCAAATCCTTTTTACTATTTGTAGTGGTAAATAACACAGCACCTCTCTTACAGGTAGGCACACTGTAACAATGCTGTGAAACAGTCCCACTGTAACAGTCAGCTCTGTGAAACAGTCACGCTGTAACAGCCAGCGCTATGAAAACAGTCACGCTGTAACAGCCAGCACTGTGAAAGAGTCACGCTGTAACAGCCAGCGCTGTGAAAGAGTCACGCTGTAACAGCCAGCACTGTGAAAGAGTCACGCTGTAACAGCCAGCGCTGAGAAGCATTCACGCTGTTTCACTGGTGTAGACTGAGGGCTTTAGAAACACACCAGGAGGTTTATATGAAATTCCCCACTATTTCTCCTGTGCTTCTTAATCATTATGCCTGAGAGTGCTATCCATTTTTGCAAATATTATATGAATTTATTTCTTATAGTTACAGCAGTCTTCGTATGTGTCTATAGCAAGCAGCTCTAATTTTACTGGAACATCTGGTATCCAGACACAGGCAAGACTTCCATTCAATGGGTGAGTATTTTTAAAATATATAAATCAAATTAAGTCAGTTTAAGTACAGCATTAAATAGATTTATTCCAAATACATTGCATTTGGTTTTCCCTTTAAAGCTGTGTATTTGTCTAAAGTACTGTGTTCTGAAATACTTCAAATGGACAAGTTTGGAGACCATCAGTGAGGGACTCCCTCATGTCTTTTGCCAGTTTGGCCATGTCTTTCTACTCACTCGAACATTGTGAAATGTTAACTGTTGTTTTTCACTGTCATTGTTTAGCTGTTGGTTGCTGCCTTTGCTCTACCAGCTTGTGAGCAGTGTGGAGTTAGAGGGTACCAGTCTATCCCTGCTGCCTGTCTTTCCACATACCAACCTCTCCTTCCTGCCTTCCTTTTATAAGTAAACCCCAAGAGTTTTCGAAGCTGTTTTCTACTTCTCTTCTTTTAAAGGGAACAGTGTATATGATGTAGTCTGCAACAGCTGCTGATAATATTTTTAAAAATATAAACGGAATAATCTAGCAAATTGTGCTAGAAATGGATGCATCTATTAGTTTTACTTTGGGAGGAATTTATAGATTGAGATTGTTTCTAGTTTTAGCAATTATTTTAATTAACTGAAATTATTTTTTGTGTGTGTCTGGATAGCATAATACCATCAGAGTCTGCCAGTCGGCCCAGAAAACCCTGTAACTGTACAAAGTCCCTGTGCCTGAAATTGTGAGTAGTTTGTTGCTCTTTGCTTATTTGATACACCTAAAAATGTTGTTAGAATTAAATGCAGCTCGTTGGGCATGGTAGTACAAGCACATAATCTAGCACTTGGAAATGGAGTCAGAAGGTCCTCAGCTACAGAGTGAGCTTGAGGCCAGCCTGAACTGCATGGGACCTATAGGTAGCTAGATGATAGATAGATAGATGGGTGATAGATAGAGAGATCTAGTTAAAAATTCCTAACAGACAAATTTTATTAAATCTTAACAATTTAAATAAACCTAAATGTGAGTGGTTGAACATACGTTGTAGCTTAAAAACCATCCTTCCATTGATTTAGAAGAAATTAGTCCGGGCATGGTAGCCTATGCCTGTAATCTTGGCACTGAGGAGACTGGGGCAGGAGGATCGACAGGAGTTCAAGGTCATCATGGACTATCTATGGTAGTGGGTTTGGGATAGCCTAGACCACAGTGTAAGACCCTGTCCGTAAAAACAAGAAACAAAAACAGAAGAAACTAATTTTAGTCCTCTATACACCAGTAGGGCTTAGGGACCCAACACAATGAGACGTAGGTTATGTGTCATTATTAAAAAGTTTGATCTTGTTTATGACCTTATGTGGTCCCCCAAGTGAGTCCTTGAATGCAGGGCTGGAGAGCTGGCTCAGGAGTTAAGAGCACTAGTTGTTCTTGCAGAGAACAACCACCTGAGGTTCAATTCCCAACACCCAATGGTTGCTCACAGTCACCTGTAACTTCCATCCTGGGGCATCTGATGCCCTCTTCTGACCCCCATGGGCTCCAGGCACATACATACATACAGCAAAAACACTCATACACATAAAAAGCCAATTAGAAAAAGTTAATTGGATGATTAATTTTCTCATTAGGATTAAACTAAAAGATTTGACATGGAAAAGCTCAGTCCTTTTGGAGATTGGGATTCCAAGCAGCACTATTCCAGCCTCTTGGTCTGTAGTAAGAATGAAGGACGGCCCTTTTACTCAGCATTTTGAAATAACTCACTTCAGGGCACATCAAATTATATAGCTCTTGTGTTGGCATCTGTTCGTTTGAGTTTTTAGGATAAAATTCCAGAGTTGGTGACTTGCTTAGATTTTTGAGCTTTGATGCATGATTGGCAGTCTGAATGTGCTGCTGTTAGTTACCTCTGTTTCAGGAGCTCTGAGCACGTTCCTAAAATGTACTACATTTATCCACAGATGGAGAAGGTATACACATATGTAATCAGATCATTGCTGTTTTATTTAAAATGACTTTTTAATCTTATCTGATTTTTATCTTCAGATACTGTGATTGTTTTGCGAATGGTGAGTTTTGCAACAACTGCAATTGTACCAATTGTTATAACAATTTGGAACATGAAAATGAAAGACAAAAAGCAATAAAGGTGATTTTTTTTTTCTCATTTAGCTTAGAAAAATCTCCTTGTGCCTATTTTTAAAGAACTTTGTTACTTTATAAAGATAAATATTAACTCTATACCTTTGAAGTATTAAATTGAATGTATGATTTAACCTCAGTTGGTGTTTGATTTGCTCCAAAAGGCATGCCTTGATAGAAATCCAGAGGCCTTTAAGCCGAAGATAGGGAAAGGAAAAGAGGGGGAGTCGGATCGGCGGCACAGCAAAGGATGTAACTGCAAACGGTCAGGGTGTCTTAAGAACTACTGCGAGTGCTACGAGGTAAGCCGCGGCTGTGGGCGCAGCCTGCCCACCTTCTGACAGATTCAGAACTGGCCCATCACCATGCTGCTTCAATTGAAAGATGCAGTTAGTGCAGGGGCCCTTGTTTGAGGAAAGCTGTTCCTATCAGGTGGTGGTGGTGCACACCTTTAATCCCAGCACTCTGAGAGTTCAAGGACAGCCAAGGCTGTTACACAAAGAAACCCTGTCTCAAAAAACCGAGAGAGAGAGAGAGAGAGAGAGAGAGAGAGAGAGAGAGAGAGAGAGCCATTCCTTAGACTCATCATTCCATATGGGTCACTTTCATTAGCTGGGCTACAAGTCTATGAGTCAAAGGTCATTACTTGGAAGTGTGTAAATCAGAATACTAGTGTGCTAATTTTTCCCTTAAAATAGTAACATAGCCACAGAATAACGACAGCAGAGCTTCTAGGCCACAGCACAACACTACCCACCTAGCTCCATGGGCTTTTTAGACGCATATGGACGCCAAATAGCCTGCATTCTGGAGTAAACCTGAAATAAAAGGCTGTCTCTCCTAACCTGGCAGTAGTCCCCTAGGAGGGCTGCTCTGCAGGAGGAACCCCAACTGCTCTAGTTGAGGCACTGCTTGCTGAGTCACCAAATCCTCTCTCACTGCTTCCTGACACTCGGCCAGCTGGTTTTGTTCCTGGACCTGCTGTTTTCTCTGGAGAATCACATGTAAAAATCACCTGCTTCTTGCTTCAGACAAGGTCATAAACTTGTTATTTTTTATTTTCAAAGCTTAAATGTAACAATCTCCCCATGCCTGATATTAACCCTTTGTGCTGATTCATTCCTATAGTTAGATCATCTATATTTTCATTCTTTCAAATGCCATTTTCAGAGAGGAACTTCCCCCACCCCCAGTTTTGATAGAAAGCCCATTCTTTCACTGGGCAAATAGTACTGCTAATGGGCCCACTCTCCTGCATTCCTGTTGCTATGTGTACTGAAGGTCTGGATTTTCGGGGTTATTTATTTTGTGTGTGTGTGTATGTGTGTGTGTTTGTCTTTGAGACAGGGTCTCACTAGCCTAGGTTGGCCTTGAATCACTAGCTAGCTCAGTTTGGCCGTGAATTACTAATCCTCCTGCTTCTGTTTTCCAAGTGCTAGGATTATAGTTGTGGGCCATAGACCTAGCTTCAGTTTGTGTTTTCATGTAAATATACTTTATATTTTTACATAGGAGAGCATACTAGTTTATGGATTTAGATTATTGAAGGGCTTGGGAATCTGATTCAGTGGAAGAGGAGGAACTGCGTGTGGCCTCCTTTCTCCCTTTGCCCTTTTGAGATGAGATCTCACACTTGTAGCCTGGCCTCAAATTCATGACAATTTTTTTGTCTCATCTGATCAAGCTCAGGCATGAAATCCCTTTAATGTGAAATTGAGTTTCTCTGCATAACTGTGAGGTCACTGGTGTGTTAATGGTGATTTGATTGAGGTTGGAGTCTTAGCAACCTTTTAAAAATATTTTCATATCTTATTTATAATCATTCTGAAGAAAGTGTTAGTCCCATCTGGGTGAGACTCTGTAGTCAGAGTCAAAGAGCTGAAAGGCCTTGAGCGAAGCATTGTTCTCAACTAATCCTCGATTTCTTCGCAGGCACAGCCTTTGTTAGCAGACATGCTTCCATCTAAGCTTACCTCCGTTGACAAGACAATGCTATTACTTTTCTATTGCGGACTTACTTACAAATAATATTTTCTGCTTTTGATTTGGAAACTTCCCTTTTGTAAATCTTTCAGGCAAAAATAATGTGTTCCTCAATCTGTAAATGCATTGGCTGTAAGAATTTTGAAGAAAGCCCAGAACGGAAGACCTTGATGCACTTAGCAGATGCAGCTGAAGTGAGGGTCCAGCAGCAGACGGCGGCCAAGACCAAGCTGTCCTCGCAGATCTCAGACTTGCTGACCAGGCCAGCCCCTACTCTGAACAGTGGAGGAGGAAAGTGAGTCAATGCTTCTCAAAGCTCACTTCTAGTAAGGTTTCTTTTTTAGGGAGACAGGGTTAAATTCCGATTCTACACTGTTGCCAACCTGAATTTTCCAGTTTCCCTCCACCTTACCTACCTTTTAAGTTAGTTGAAGGAAAACCACTCAGATTCTGTGCTTTCTACAACGCACAGGAGTGCTTTGGTTTGCTATGACTAGTAACTGGATTTCTCCCTACCAACTTGAGGTAAGTATGCAATGTGAGAAACTGTTAAGAAAGCAGGGTTTCATTTTTCCAGTGTTGTTCCTCATTTCCTTGTGCTCTTGGCTAGACTCAAACTATGTTCTGACTTTTCCTCATGCTAGTGGACTCCGTATTGCCCTCTGAGTCCACTCCCCTATTTTATTTCTGCTTCCCTGGACTGCTGAGCTCGGTTCTAGAGCAGCTTGTCCTAAGTCAGACAGTAGGTACAGTCTTGGCTGCTTTTACTGTTGAGGAACTGAGGCAGGAATCATTTAGACTTCCAGGGCAGCCTGTGCAATAGAGCAAGACCCCATCTCAAAACAAAATAAAAAATAAACAGCTGAGCATGGTAGCACACACCTTTAATCCCAGCACTCAGGAGGCAGACACAGGTGGATTCCTGAGTTCTAGACCAGCCTGGTCTACAGAACAAGTTCCAAGACAGCCAGGGCTACATAAAGAAACCTTTTCTTGAAAAACCAATAAATAAGTAAAATCAAATTAATTAATAAAATAAAAATAAAGGTATTATATATGAAGTATATAACATAACTACCTGAAAAGAATATATGCCAAAGTGTTTAAAAATAAATAATAAAGGTTAAAAATAGGTAGACCTGTATTTTCTATCTTGAGTTACTTATTAGTCTGTGGAAAAAAACAACTGTGTCTCTGGTCTCAGCTTCCTGGTAACTGCATGAAGAATTTCTGTTGGCAGTATTTTTCAAGGTCTGCTTTTAACACTGTAATTTGGACTTGCACTTATATTAGACAGTGTATTAGAGATTAATTTGAGAAATTAAGAGGATGAACCTTGCAAATGATCTATTATAGCAATCAGCATGTAGGTCATGACCTCTTTGAGGCTTGAATGGCATTTTCACAGGGGTCACCTAAGACCATCCTAAATATCAGATATTTACATTATAATTCATGACAGTAGCAAGATTACAGTTATGAAGTAGCAATGAAAATAATTTTATGGTTGGAGAATCTCTACAACATGAGGAACTGTGTTAGAGAGTCTTAGCATTAGGAAGATTGAGAAGATTTATTAAATGCTTACGTTGAGGAAAGGTACAATATTTGTGACTTTTTTGGTATAAAGTAGTTTGGTTATTAGGTTTTTTTCCCCTTTTGTTTTAACTTTTAGAGACAGGATCTTACTATGCAGCCCGTACTGGCCTTGAATTCACACTCCTTCCAACTCAGCCTCACGAGTGCCAGGGTTACACACCTGTGCTGCCACACCCAACTCACCTATGAGTTTATACATACTCGCATGTGTGATGTGATATTGAGGAGGTCAGAGGAAGCTGTGTGGAATGGGTTCTCGCTTCATGTCTGTCTTATGTCCAGGGATGGAACTCTGGTTGTCAGACTGGCCATCTCAATAGCCTCTTAAAACGGAAATAGCATTTACAAAATTTTCTTGACTTAGGTGTGTTAAAAAGGGGCAGATACCTAGTTAGGGTTATGATATAAATTTCATATAATATTTTAATGATTCTTAAAGATTGCTAAATCTAATCTCTGGATATTAAAGATATTACTACAATAAACCCCCCCCCAATGTTCATAATGTAAGTGTACTCACAAGATTATACACTATAGGGCTGGGGGGATACAGCTCAGTGGTAGAGCATTTATATGTGTGAGGAAGTCTTGGGTTTAACCCCCTGAAACAAGCACACACACACACAGTGCACACTGTAATTAAAGCTATGTTTTTAAAACAATTGTATAAGGCTAGGGAGATAGCTCAGTAAAGATGTACCTGAATTAGATCACCAGAACCCACATTTAAACAAAAAACTGGACATTTTGTTGGGTGGTGGTAGCACACGCCTTAATAGCCTAGTACTCGGGAGGTAGAGGTAGATGGGTCTCTGAGTTCTAGGCCAGCCTGGTCTACAGAGTGAATTCCAGGTCAGCCAGGGCTACACAGAGAAGCCCTGTCTTAGGAAAAACAAAAAAAGGCTGGCATGGTGATGTATACTACTAACCCAGTAGCTCTGGCAAGTAGGTAGGAGAATCCCTGGGGCTCATTGACCAACAAGCACAACCTACTTGGTGAGTTTCAGGCCAGTTGAGTCCTCAAAAGACAAGGTAGACAACCCAAGGAATAATGCAGGTTGTCTCCTCTTGCCTCTGTGTGCACATGTACTCACACGTGCAGGCACACACCAGTGCGCAAGCCAAGACTGAAAAGTTACACCAGTATGCTCAGTTGATGTCATGCCTGAGTTTGTTTGTTTTGTTTTTTTGAGACAGAGTTTCTCTGTATAATAATAGTCCTGGCTGTCCTGGAACTCACTCTGTAGACTAAGCTGCCTCAAACTTGAAGATATAGATCTGCCTGCCTCTGTCTCCCAAGTGCCGGGACTGGATGGTCCCACACACTTTCATTCTTTCTTTTTAACAGCTAACATAAGAGAGTGTAGTAGAACTTTGTTTAACAGCTAACATAATAAGAGTTATTTAGCCAGATAACACTGTCTGGGAAGTAAATTATATATATATTTTAGTTTTTCGAGACAGGGTTTCTCTGTAGCTTTCGAGGCTGTCCTGGAACTAGCTCTTGTAGACCAGGCTGGTCTCGAACTCACAGAGATCCACCTGCCTCTGCCTCCCGAGTGCTGAGATTAAAGGTGTGCACCACCACCGCCCGGCTAAATCATATGTTTTATGTTAAACGTATTTCCTGCTAAATGTTGTTAGATGTGCTCGCTGAGACCAAACCTGTATCTTAGAGTTCTTGAGACTGTGTTTGACTTACAAACCTGATGTCCCTTATGGTAGTGCAGCATGAAGGTGCCAGTAAAAACCCAGATCAACTTCATGATCATCTGTGTTTCTCTCTCAAAAATCATTTCAGATTGCCATTTACGTTTGTAACTAAGGAAGTAGCTGAAGCCACGTGTAATTGCCTTCTTGCCCAGGCAGAGCAGGCAGACAAGAAGGGGAAATCAAAGGCAGCGGCAGAACGGATGATACTTGAGGAATTTGGACGGTGTTTGATGAGCGTCATCAACTCTGCAGGAAAAGCAAAAAGTGACCCTTGTGCCATGCACTGCTAACTCTTGCACAAAAGACGGACATGGAACTGTACAGAAAATTTAAGGTGCCAGGACACTTGATTTTCTAGAAGATAACAATTGCTGTATTTTAATTCAGCCTTTGTTTTAAGAGACCAGAAACTATACTATTGAATGAGAAGAAATTTTAAATGAAGAAATCGGTACATTTTAAATCTTAGTTAATTCTGCCTATGTCCCTTCTAAATTTTTTCTTTAAATTTTTTTCCTTTATTGTATTATATATTTTTTTAATTTGCTTGGGTTTCTTAAGAATTAGATGTTCTGTCCTGATTCTATTGACAAAGTACATTCATAAATTATTGTAATACCATTTATGATGTATGGTGTTGTATGACTTTGTTCAGTAGAAAGAGCCAAGGCAGCATGGGTATTATCCATTCTTTGGCTCCAGATCCAGAATCTTCACAGGTAGAATGTCCACATAACCAGATTCTTAATGAAACATACAACATTTTGTCTAGAAAAACACCATCCTTTTAAGGAAAAATCAGCCTTTTTGGGTGGATACTGTAATACTATCTTTTGTCTTTGGGAAATTAGAAGGGGAAATAATCCCAATCATACTTTTCAGTTATGAAGTTTGTATTTTCTTTAAAGAAAACAAAATATTAAGGGACAGTAATTTTCAGAGGATGGGCAGTGTCTCTATGATAAGGAATGGCTAGCGTGTTCTGGGATGTCTTCATTCCTATGATAAGGAATGGCTAGCGTGTTCTGGGATGTCTTCATTCCTTTGAAGGGGGTGGTATGTTTTGTAATAATTGTCAAAATCTTTATGGATAACTTCCAAAATGAGAGATTGTGTGAATTGAAGTAAATATTTTATGCCAAGATAATATAGGACTCCTAAGTATCAAGATAATATAGGACTCCTAAGTATCAAGTAGAGAATGGACTTGGATGGAGAAGCAAGGGTACAAAGCTGTGAGATTATGTATGATGGTTTATCCACACAGTTCTTTGTAGACTTTGGAACTAAGTTTGAAGCAGTTGTGTGTTACCTGATTTACTGGAGTGGGCCTCCTAGCAGCTTTCATGATTGAAGTGAGCTATCTTTTTATAAAGGCAGTTTAATACAGCAGTGTTTTTAGCCAGTGATTTGATTTGGTAAGCTGAAGTGTGTGTTCTCATCATTGCAAAAGTAACCTAAATAATTTTTAGTAATTAAAAACTGTATGATCTTAAGAGCCTAATGTAATAGGACTCTTGAGTGTTTGACAATGGGAAAAACTATGTTGGAATTGAGGCATTTCGTATGGTACCTTAATCCTTGGTAACTATTAGCATATGCTTATAACCCTGCCTATAAGGATTCTATAGTTGTATGTAGTGTGTATATATGTTCATATGAACATGAAAGATATAGGCAATAGAAATTAATGCAAAGAGGATTCCGTTATTCATTAAAGTATCCTTTTAAATTGTGGATTTATAAATTATAGTGCAGTAACTTTAAATGTAGATAATGCAGACATTCTTAGCACCTCAGTCTAGTGTGTCGAAGTAAACTCTGTATAAATGTAAAATAGTCTAAAAGGACAAAATAATATCTAATCAAGTTATTTTTCAAAAGACTGCAATAAGTTTTTGGTTTAAGCCTAAACTTTGTTCATTTTGTATATATTATGTGTTAATTTTAATTGCATCATTGTGATGTGTATTTATATACAGTGTGCACAAAATGTTTGTGAATTTTTGATTATGATTGTAGATTATGTATGATGGCATTGCTTAAGAATGTTTTGCTTGTAAAACTTTGAAGGTGCAATCAAATGCTACTAGTCTGATTTTTCAGAAGCTCTCTAAAGTATCAAGCCCTTCCTTTCTGTCTGGTCCTCACTAAACAACATTTTGTATTAGGCATTTGCATCAAATCCTGAGCAAAATTAATAGCCACATTAACTTACCAATTTTAAAAGATTATTTGGGGAGGGTTCGGTATATAATTTTTAAGCCCTATTACATCCCAAAGTAGAAAGATTATATTTACTAGAGCTATTCAAAAAGTACACTTTTCTATATTGTAAAAACAGGGCAGAAGAATAAATCATACAGAAAATAAACATTTATACTATTCTGTAAGAAAAAAGGTTTTGCATTTTTTCTTTAGTTCAATAATACCAGTTTTAACCATTTACCATGCATTCAGCCTTTTTAGTTGCCTGATTTTCAAGTACATTTGACATTACTTCTGAAAGCTTGAAGGCGCTCATCTTTGCGCACCTCACTAGCGTGAACTGCGCTGAAGCGAGAGTGCGCCTGTGCTTCCCCACGACCATGGCAGAAATGCGCCTGCTCTGTTAGATTCGTGATGCTGTCACCACCACCTTTCTTAGTTCTGTGGCTCTGAAGTCGTAGAAGCAGCATGTAGATCTTGTCTTTGAGATGGAAGTTTGGCATCGTAGGTACTGAAGTACAGAGCACTGGTTGAGGGAGGAGGATGGGCTGGCTTGGCATCCCCAATTTTTGATACTTCATAACTGACATTTTGCAGTCTTATGTAAAATGTGAATAAAAAATAGCTTCAGAAAGTTTTTCAGTTTTTTTCTGTAATGCAGGTTAGAAAAGGAATACTCACCACATCATTGAAGCTTACTTAGGACCGTCAGCTCTGCCTCAGGGCAAATCTTAAGCCTTTGTTGTTGTGTTGTGGGAGGGGTAGGCCAGGCTAGCCACAGCCCTATCTTAAGCACCTTATGTAGTGTTGTTATTATTATTCACTAGCTTGCTTCTGTCAGGGATTGAACTTAAGATCTCATGCATGTTGGTCAAGTGTTCTGCTACTGAACTACATCCCCTAGTTGTGAAGCTATTTACCTTCTAGTTCTTTAGTTTCTGTAATCCTTATCTGTAGGTCAGATGTAAGGGTTTTTGGTTTTTGCTTCTCTCCCTCCCTCCTTCCCTCCCTCCCTTTCTTCCTCCCTCCCTCTTTTCCTCCCTCCTACTCTCCCTCCCTCCTTCCCTCCGTCTCCTTATTTATTCTAGGCTGGCCTCAAATTCATGACAGTCCTCCTGCCTCAGCTTTCCAGGATTCTGGGAGAAATTATTGATGTGAGTCGTTCGCCTGGCTTTTTTGTTTGGTTGATTTGGTAATTTTGAGGCATTGTCTCATTGTAGCTCAGGCAGGCTCCAGCAAGTAAGGGTTGTGCTGAAGCCCTGGTCCTCCTCTCTCCCACCTCCCATTCTGTGACATGTGTGCCACCACACTCAGTGTGTTGTATGGTTGCTTTTTTGTTCGTTTTGTTTTCAAAGATTTATTTTTAATTGTGTGTGTGTGTGGCTGGGGAGTGCGGAGTGAAATATGTGAATGGGTGTGAGCGCTCCCCACAGCAGTGCTGTCATTCCCTGAAGCTGTGGAGTTAGGGGTGTCAGCCGCCCTGACCCAGGTGCTGGCACCAAAACTCAAGTCTTCTGTCAGAGCAGTAGGAGCTCCTAACCACTGAGTGCTCTCTCTGGCCCTAGCTGTGTGTGGCTTTTTGTTTGTTTGTTTTGTTTTTGTTTTCAAGGGTTTTTGTTGTTTTGTTTTTTAGTTTTTCAAGACAGGTTTCTCTGTGGCTTTGGGGCCTGTCCTGGAACTAGCTCTTATAGACCAGGCTGGCCTCGAACTCACAAAGATCCGCCTGCCTCTGCCTCCCGAGTGCTGGGATTAAAGGCGTGCGCCATTACCGCCTGACCTCAAGTGGTTTTTAAAGCCTTGATTGAATCCAGGGCCTTCCACGTGCTAAGCAAGCATGTTACCCTCTGAGGTAGGCTCCAAGATCTACCATTTGAAATGTTTTTTTTTTTTTGAGACATAATCTCACTTTGTAAACCTTGCTCTCCTGCAGGCAGCTCAACTATGTAGATTGGACTGGCCTCAGACCCCCCAGACCTTTGCCTGCCTCTGCCCTGCAATTTTGAGGACTAAAGATGTATGTCACCTTGCTCGCCAAGGCTTTTAAAAAAGAGTAAATACTTTTTAAATGATAAAGTTTTGTGGTAACATTTAAGACATTCTTAATTGCTAAATATTAAGTATATTCAGGGTGCTATTATAAGATCACTGCAAGTTGTAATTCTATAAGAAGGAAATAAAAGCTGACTGTATATAAAACGAAAACATCATTGGGGCTGGAGAGATGATGGCTCAGAGGTTAAGCGCACTGACTGCTCTTCCAGAGGCCCTGAGTTCAATTCCCAGCAACCACATGGTGGCTCACAGCCATCTGTAATGAGATCTGGTGCCCTCTTCTGGCCAGCAAGCATACCGACAGACTGAACACTGTATACATAATAATTAAATAAATCTTTAAAAAAAAAAAAGAAAACATCATACCAATAATAAGAGTGAGCCAGTATTTTTTTAATCAGTACAATTCACTGGGTTAATATGTACCAATGACCATGCATCCTAAAAGTCGCAGGAAGTGATGGTGAGTGAATATAGAAAAAATCCAAATGAGTGTTATGGCACGTGAATTATTATATTTCATAATTTTTTTGCCAAAAATGAAGAAAAATGAGCACCCATTTATAATAAAAAACAACTCTTTAGCAAACTAAGAATAGCCAAATAAAGAGTATTTACAGAATGCCACAGTGACCCACACTCATGGTGAAATCAAGGTGTTTTCCCTATGTGACTGGGAACAAGACATTACTGTTCATTACTTCCTAAAGGTCCTTTGTTTAATAAGGCAAGGGTAGAAGCAGGCCCACAGACTGAAAATGAATAAGAAGTCTGTGGTTAGATTATGGGATTGCTTCCACAGAAAAATCAAAGAGTTTATTGAAAGCTACTACTGAATTTAGCAAGTATACAAGAGACAATTGTATTTCTACAAACTAGAAATAAGCATTATGAAAAGGTAGTTTTCTTTTTTTTCTCTTTTCTTTTTTTTGAAAAGGGAGTTTTAAACGGGTGTGGTGGCACATGGCTTTAATCCCAGCACTCAGGAGGCAGAGGCAGGCGCATCTCTTTGAGTTCAAGGCCAACCTGGTCTACAGATTGAGTTTTAGGACAACCAGAGGTACACAGAGAAACCCTGTCTTGGAAAAAGAAAATAATAAAAAACAGAAAGAAATGGAAGTTTTAAAATTATCATTTATAATAGCTTCAAAAATATGAAATATGTGTGTGCAATACAGTCTATATGCTGAAAATTACAAAACATTGATTTACAAAGAAAAGGTTTGTCATGCCTTAAACAATTTAGTGTTATACCAGTTCTCAAATTTATCTATAGATTGAGTAGAACTATGATCAAGCTCCCTGTAGGATTTATGTAGTTATTAGCAAGTAGTTGGAAAGGAAAAAAAACAGTGCCCAAAACAGGTAAACAGCAGTAGGAGGACTCATGCCTGATCTCAGAACTGGCACAAAGCCGCGGTGGTGGGGCTGTTGGGTGACATGGACTCACGTGTTCATGTCAGCTCTGACAGCACCGTAAGTTCATGTGGAGAACAGTGTGATTAATGCTGGCATATCTGCTCACAGCTAAGTTACCTGAAAGAGGATTGTAACTGTGTGACTTCCTGTCTGTTACTGCCGTAAATCATTGACCAAAAGCAACTTGAGGAGAAAGGAGTTTAAGTCATCTTCTGTTTCCAGGCAACAGGTCTGCCACTGAGCAGGAACTGAAACAGCCGTGGGGGAAAGCTGGCTTGCTCCTCACACTCATGGGTCGGCCATCTCTCTTAACCCTCTCAAGACGACCTGCCCAGGGGTTATTTATTCATAGTCAACTGGGCACTCATGTCAATCAAGAAAATGCCCCCAGATACTTGCCTACAGGCCAGTCTGATGGATGTGTTTTCTCATTTGAGGGTCCCTCTTCCCTGATGACTAGCTGTGTCAAACTGACAGAAACAAAGAAAACACAGTAATTTAAATGCAAAGCCTAAACTGCTAAATAATAAGAAAAACAATCATAAGAAAAGTCTCTGGAACCTTATTAGACTAAAAAAAAAAAAAAACCCAAAAAACTAAAGAATCTAATGTTGGCCAGGTGGGCCTGGAGTGTACTGTGGGCTGCACCGTGTGGGCTCCAGGACTGAACTCAGGTTGTCAGCTCAAGGGCGCATGCTTGCATTCCTTGCGCCATCTCACCAGCCTCTACCTTGAATTTCTTATTCTCCTGCCCCACCTCCCAAGTGCTGAGATTAGAGGTGTAGATCACCATGCCCATTTTTTAACATTAAAAATTGAATTTATTTATTCTTCCTATGTGTATGGAGGTCAGAGGACTTGGTTCTCTCCTTCTGCCCTGTGGGTCTCTGGGATTGAACTCAGGGCGTCAAGCTTGGCAGCAGGTGCTGTACCGGATGAAGTGTGAGGAAAGGCGCGTCTCTCTGTGGTGCAGGGTCAGATCTAGAGCGCTGTGCACACTCAGCAAGCACCGTACAAACTGAACTATATCCCCAGGCCTACAATAAAAAATTTTATATGTTTTTCAAATGACATTTTCATGAAATAGAACAATCTTAACCGGGCAGTGATGGTGGTGGTGGTGCACGTGCCTTTAATCCCAGCACTCGGGAGGCAGAGGCAGATGGATCTCTGTGAGTTTGAGACCAGCCTGGTCTACAAGAGCGAGTTCCAGGACAGGCTTCAAAGCCACAGAGAAACCCTATCTCAAAAATAAAAAATAAATAAATAAATAAATAAAATAGCACAATCTTGAAAATTGTAAAACACATGAAATTTCATGTATATCTAGAATATATAATGTTCAATAAGAAAACATCCTTCCAAATGTGAAAAATAATAATAAATAAAATGTGAACAATAAGATTGAGCAGACATTTGCATCCAAAGAGCTAAATGTTAGACCCGCGGAAGAAATGTCAGCATCATTAGCCATTAGGAAAACGACAATGAAAGCATTAGCACACTTTGTGTAGGGCACGGCCCATGATCCCAGCACTTGCAAGGTGAGACACAGGATGACGGCCATGAACTTTGGGCCACCTTGTTTACACAGATATTTCTGGGCTAGCCAGGGCTGCACACCAAGATCATGTCTTGAAACGGGGAGGAATGGTGGTTGAGGGGGCATACCAGTCACTGCAGCCAAAGCCTATAATTTCAGACGTGGAGACAAGAAGATCAGGAGTTCAAGGTTAGCCTGGACCACAGGAGTCCCCATTTGAAAGTAAAGAATAAAAATCTGAGCCAATTATAGTGGCACATGCCTTTAATCCCAGTACTTGGGAAGCAGAGACAGGCGGATCTCCATAAATTCAAGGTCAGCCTGGTCTACATATAGAGCTACATAGAGAGACCTTGACTCAGACAAACAAAAATACAACTAGAATTATGAGCTTTATTTTGGGTAGTATTTGTCAGTATTTACTATAAAATTTTGAATCGTGTGGTAATCACTATGGGATTTTACTATTATACTAGGTTACATATTAAACCAATATAATATTTCTCTTTAAAAAAGAAATCGCAGTGGTCACTACACACCCACTAAATACCTTAGCCAGCATAAAGGCTGACTGTAACAGTGAGATAGAATAGAACCTCATCTATTGCTGGTTCAAATGCAGAGTAAGCATGGTTGTCACAAAGCATGGTAACGGTTACAAATCCAATATGGCCTCACCCATTACATTGACAGCAGATTTCATGTGTTCACTCTTCCTTGCAGAGTTAGTCTTGTTTTCCTAGTTTCTGGTTGATAACACTTTTGTTGTTGATTTTGGTTTTTTGAGACAGGGTTTCTCAGTATAGCCCTGGCTGTCCTGGAACTCGCTCTGTAGACCAGGTTGGCCTCGCATTCTGAAGTCCTCCTGCCTCTACCTCCCGAGTGCTGGTATAAAGGAGTACACCACCACTGCCCAACTGATAATTTTAAAATTCATATGTATTGAGTGTCTTGCTGTATCTAGGTTTTGTGCACTATGTGCGTGCAATGTCTGAGAAGACCAGAAAAGGGCATCAACAGCCCCCAACCCTTGGACTAGAGTTACATATGGTTGTGAACCACAATGTGGGTGCTGGGAACTGAACCAGGATTCTTTGCAAGAGCAGTAAATGTTCTTAACCACTGAGCCATCTCTCCAGTCCCAATAATACAATTTTCTTTCTTTCTCTCTCTGTCTCTCCTCTCCCTCCTTCCCTCTCTTCTCTTCTCTTCTTCTCTTCTCCCCTCCCCTTCCCTCCCCTCCCCTCCCTTCCTCTCTTCTCTTCTTTCCTTTTTAAGACAGGGCTTCTTTGTAAAGCCCTGGCTGTTCTGGAACTTGCTCTGTAGACCAGGCTGGCCCAGTGATCCGCCTGCTTCTGCCTACACAATGCTGGGATTAAAGGTGTGCACCACAACTGCCTGGCTTGCTTTTGTTTCTTAATTAAGTTGATGAATAAATTTTTTCATGTTTTCATTTCTCAATTTTATGCCTGGGAAAATGGCTAGATCAGAAATAATTGTTTAACCTTTGGAATAACTGCCAACCTACCTGTTTGCCAAAACAAACATGTGTCATCAGTATACTGCTTTCCATTTTGAACAGCAAGGAAGGCTCCCAGTTCACACTCAGGAGTTAAATGTGTGTGGACCTGTGAGTGCATGTGGAGACCAACGGCTGATACTTTTTTTTTTTTTTGAGACAGGGTCTCGTACTGAACCTGGAGCTCACTCATTGCCTAGCCAGCCGACCCTGAGATATTCTCCTGTCTATTTCCTTAGTGTTGGGATTGGAGATTATGGGTCAATTTTAAAAGAGAATGTTTGGGACTGGAAAGATGGTTTGGTCAGGAAAGTGCTTGCCACGTAAACATCAGGATCCAAGTTTGGGTTCCCAGCATCCACAAAAGCTAGGTGCAGTGGCACACACCTGTGACTCCCGGGGTGGCTGGGTGGGGACAGGCAGATCCCTAGAGTGACTCATGGGCTGTTCTAGGCTAGTGAGAGACCCCATTTCAGCACATAAGATCAAGAATAACAGACACTGGACATTGACTTCTGACCTCCACATCACATGCATTTACACTGGCAGTTACACAGCCATGCAGCTAGGCATGCATGCCCCCTCATGAACATGTATGCACACCACACGCACATGTACACACACAAATGCAGATTATTCTAAGGAAAAGAATAAGCAGAAATTTAACCCATTCTTCTAACCACATCTGAATATTATTACACCGTGAGTCATAGTGACTAAATACGGTAAGACTCTGAAGCCATTCGGAATTGCAAGGACAGTTAACTGGACTGAAGCAGTGATGGAAGCAGTCTCATCTCCAGGCTTTGTCTACCCAGTTTAGCCAGCGTTTAAAGGAAAAATGCAAAGCGCTTTTTCAAATTCAGGGTATATAAATCCATAGTAAAATGGGATAGAGCAATAAACAAGATGTGAACCTTGCTCTAAATATGCACAGACTTAGATTGCTATCAACAATAAATTAAAGGGTGATGTAGAAATCCAGTACAGACCAGTTTTGAACTTCAGCAGCATATCACACATAAAGTGGAACATTACACTGATTTAATTGTTCAAAACAAGCCGTGTTGGGGTGGAATTACAGCAAAAATATATTTTAAGGGGAATTTCAATTAAAATATTCAACTTCTATGTAATTTTTTGTATTTTTAAGTTTTCATATTGGAATTTGCTGTACTGTGCTAATATCCATCCAGTGACAGTGACCTTTCACACAATACACAGATGTATCATATGTTTTTTCTTTATCCCTTAGCACACTCCCCTTTGAGAAAGTGTATTCATGTGCTTGGCCACTTCTCTGTCCCTTCAAATGTGAGAGAACAGAGTGCTGTCCACCTTCAAATTTAAACATCCAAAATCCTGGTGGGTTGAGGGGGAGAGGTTTTTGTGGTAGTTTTTTGTTTGTTTTTTTGTTTTGTTTTGTTTTTTGTTTTTTCGAGATAGGGTTTCTCTGTGGCTTTGGAGCCTGTCCTGGAACTAGCTCTTGTAGACCAGGCTGGCCTCGAACTCACAGAGATCCACCTGCCTCTGCCTCCTGAGTGCTGGGATTAAAGGCTTGCGCCACCACCACCCGGCTTTTTTTTTTTTTTTCTTTTTTCTTGAGATAGTTTCTCTGTATCTTTGGAGCCTGTCCTGGAACTCACTCTGTAGACCAGGCTGGCTTCGAACTCACAGATATCTGCCTGTCTCTGCCTCCGGAGTGCTGGGATTAAAGGTGTGTGCCACCACCTCCCAGCAGGGGGAAAATGTATTCTAAGCCAGCCTCAATGATTATCTTTTTCCAGTTTATTAAACAGCGGGTATGGCTTTATATCAATATAAATATGTAATATATTTACTGAATGTTTCTCATTTTAACCTCACAACACATACAGATCTCAGAGGTAGCAGAGGTTAAAGGCTTCTGCCTGTCTTCTCCTGAATGCTGGGCTTTCTAGGAGTTAAGTAAGTATCCATTGGGTGGTATTTTTCAAAAGCAGTATTTCACAGCCCGGCGGCTTGAAGGTGGAACTCGTATAACCACTGTGTTCTGCATTCCCCAGTCTGTCCACAACACAAGGAAGGCTCTCCTACATAGGAACTTGTCTTCTCTCTGCTGCTACTTGTTTCAGGGTTGCTTGGACAAGCGTGCAGGTGTTCGTGTGTGAAGGTCAGATGATAACTGCAGGAGTTGCTTCTTGCCTTCCACTTATGAAGAAGGGTGCTACTTGTTCTGTCGCGATACTGCATACCCCAGTCAGGCGGTCCAAGAGCCCCCGTGACTCCTGTCTCTCCTCCCCTGGTGCGGGAGCCATGCTAGGATTACAGATGGCATGCTGTCACATGCAGCTTTTCAGAGGTCCCAGGGTTCAAAATTGACGTTCACCCACAGCGCCATCTCCTTGACCCCCTGTGTTATCCTTTCTTCAGTTCCACTTATGTGAATGGGTGTTTGTCAGCATCTGTGTCTAGATCACACGTGTGCCTGGTGCTCTCCAGGGCCAGAAGAGCTCATCAGATCCCCGGGCTGGAGTTACAGATGGTTGGGAGCCACTGCCCAGTTTTTATTTAAGTTCTGGGGACCCAAACTCCAGACATTATTCTTTGCAGGGCCACTGAGCTATCTCCCAATTGATTCCTCACTTCTTAGCTGTCCTTTAAGCTCTACAATCATTTATGTCTTTACCTATAAAAGATAAATAATACATGTTTCATAGCTGGTCAGAAATTCAAAGGCTTGGAGGTCACAGAGGATGGACCTCTCCCTGACAATTAGCAACATGTAAAACTGTGGATCGAAGCTGCAGGGCTCTGATGAAACACCATGACCAGAAGAAAGTTGGGAGGAAAGAGTTTATTTGGCTTACACTTGCACATGGTGGTCCATCATTGGAGGAGGTCAGGACAGGAACTCAAGCAGAGCAGGAACTGCAGGCAGGGACTAATACAGAGGTCATGGAGGACTGCTGTTTATTGGCTTGTTCAGCCTGCTTTCTATGGAACCTAGCTCCACTAGTCACGTGATAACCCACCTACCATAGACTGGGACCTCTCATGTCAATCATTAATTAAGAAAATGTCCTACAGGCTTGCCTATAGCCCAGTCTTCTGAAGGCATTTTCTGTTGCGGCTCCCTCCTCTCTGATGATTCTATTTTGTGTCAAGTTGACATAAAACAAGCCAGCACATAGTAGGGTTTATCTACATAGCCCTGGCTATCCTGGAACTCACTGTGTAGACCAGGCTGGCATTGAACTTAAGATCCACCTGCCTGTCTTCTAAATGCTGGGACAAAAGGCATATGCTGCCATGCCTGGTATACTCATCATTCCCACTACTTTTTAAAGTTACTCCAAGTGGGCCTGTCAATCACCTGAGGAGGAGCAAAAATAAACTATCTGTTGTAGAGACTTTTTATAAAAGCTTTCCTGAAATGTAGGCTGGTAAGATAATCTCTTACCAGTGTCCTCACCCCTTTGAGGGAGCTTTTATGCCAGTGGTCCTTGGCCATTGTTTACTCTCCTTTGAGTATATACTTCATTATACACTATTGAACCCCTTTATCTTCAACAGTTTGCTCTTGAGTCTCATCTAAATTCTTAAATTGGCAATTACAAGAAATGAAGAGCTGAGATCAGAGGGAGATCCAAATGACACAAAGTTGGTTGAAGGATACGATAACATAATTTGTATAACTCTCCTGGGCTATTTTGGATCTTGATAAGTTGAAGCTAGTGTTGATTTTACACAAAAGCTGGGAAATACCCAGTTGATCGCATGTAAGGAAATAAATATATGTGGTTTTTCAAGAAATTTCAGGGTAGTTAGAAATGCTTTGATCAGCTGCATATAATGGTACCAGCATCTAATTCCAGCACTCAGGAGGCTGAAACATTGATCAAGAGTTCTAGGTCATCCTCAGCTATACTGGGAGTTTAAGGCCAACAATAACAGCAACAAACACCAAAACCAAACAAACTGAAGTCCAGGGGGTTGGGGTGAGAGGGAACCTCACCTGTCTTAGACATTCCACAAGGCTGACTGAATTTCCAAAATTGTTGAGGGATGGAATGTTATAGGTCCAGAGCCAAATTATCTTGTGCTATTTTTAGTGAGAGCCAAGAAAGCTGCTTCCCAAAGCAGCACACAGTTCTGGTCTAACACATCTCCCAACTAGCATGGAGAAGCTTGAGATTTTTGGGGAGGGGGGGGAGATGAACGGGGGAATGGGGAGTCAGAAACAGATTCAAGCGGGAAATGTTCAGAAGAAAGATAACATTTGGTACTTGATGGTCATCTGTGTTTGCTGTCACATTGACACAATCTAGAATCATTCAGGGATGGGCCTGAGCATGTTTGAAGGAACAGAGACCCGCAAGACTCACCTACTGTGGGAAGGGAATCCTGAACAGTATAAACGTGGACACCGTGGGCTGATCATATTAAAAACGTGCTGTGTATACACCCAGTGCTGGGAGGTAGGGAAAGGTGAAACTTGAGGGCTCTCTGGCTTGCCAGCTTGGCCTAATTGGTCAGTCTTCAGTGACTTTCAAACAACGTGGCTGGTTCCTTGAGTGACAGTTGAGGTTGATCTCTGGCCTCCACAGGGACCTGACTTGTGCTCACGCACTTACATATACATGTGTACGCACACACGAAGACTGAAAACAACGCAGCCGTGATGGCCAATGACAAGCTACCAATTATCTACTTGGTAAGTCACACCTAACAAAACTGGCTTTAGATGTGAATTTATTGTTACTCAACAAATTCTGACACTAAGAAAAAATACGCCACGTTTAGGACACGGTGTAGGGTCGCGGTCTGCAAAAGCAAATGCAGGAATGTTTAAGGCCAGCTTGGGCTGCATGTATATTTTCGGGTCAGCCTGATCTACACAGGGGGACACCATCCAGAAACACAAAAGGTCCTCCTTAGGAGTTCGTGTTTGTAAGGATTTATTTTACCTACTTTTCTCCTTGGTATGCCTTCAACAAAGTATGAATGACTTTCAGAAACCGGGGTTCACATTATGGTCCCCAAGTTGGGAATTTCCTACCACACCTCTGAAAGGCTGGGGTTACTGGCGCTCACAACCACGCCAGCCGCCTACAGCCTCACTTTAAATTAGAAAACGGCAAAGGAAAGTCTTTTAAGGAACCTCACTCACACCTGTCAACTCTGAGCGCTAGACAGGTCTCTAGTTGCCGTCGCTCCCCGCCCCACTTCCGGTTGCGCACATCCACCGGTGCCCCGCGAAGTGCCACCGCCCCACCCTTTCAGTCCCGCAGCCGCGCAGTGGTCCGGTGGCTGCGCTTCCTTAGGAGACCCAAGGACCGGTCGCGATGCTCCACGCGGACTCGCCGGGGCCGTGGTCCTCTGCCGAGCAACTTCCGGCCACCCTGCCCCGTGGAGCTCCCGCGAGACCTCGCGCCGGGGTAAACTCGGTTCGCCCGAGTGCTTGGCCGCCGGACCGGAAGGGCGGGCTTTGGATGCGCGGGCCTCCAATCCTGCCTTCCGAAGGCGCCGTTCTCGACTGCCTAGCCAATCGCAGGCCAGACCGTGTCGCAGCAGCCAATCGGAGAGGCCCGGAGCTTCTCAGACACGCGGTGGGCCTTTGCCTCTCCCTGCTCCGAAGTTCTTTTGTTAGAGCTCTTTGGCTTCTGTGGCGTGTTCGCTTGCTCCGTGCAATCCAACGCCATCGCGTTTTTGGCGAGTGCTGTAATGGATAGTAGAGAGGCGGGGATCGACCCGATGCCGAGCTGGCTTTGGTGTTTGTGGCGCGCGCTCCGGAGGACCGATTGGAGAACGACACCAGGAGACGGGTAAGGACAAGGCGCGATGTCCGCAGAATATTGCAAACCAAGCTGGGACAAGATTTAAACCCTTGCCTCGTGCCTTCTTTTGTAGCTCACTGGTGCGGAGGTGACACAGGAGCTTTTGATGTGATGCCACAGGAGCTGGACCGAAGATGTCCCGGAATCTTAATTTAGCGAATCTTTTTCTGAAGACGTTTTGCCTCGATGAGGGAGTTAGTTCATGAAAGAGAAGGTAAGGTCTTGTGGGCCCTTGAGTCCTCCAGTGCGGTGGTAGCTGCCCAGCAGCATAGACATGAGAGAGGGCAGGCAGATCATTGTTCGGGTTTGGGAATGGGGCATCGTGGATAGCTTTCAGGGTTGAGACGATCTTAGAAGAAAACAAGTCAAGTTCCTCTCATTTACACTTTACAGAAAGAAAAAACCGGCCAGCTGAAGGCGTAGTTTTATTTTTCTCAAGATCTATAGCGTATTCATTACCTATTTTCTGAATAATGTTGTAGGCCAGCTATAGAAGCATGTAAAGGTTTCATTCTTTGTATCCTTCAAATGATACTAATTTTCAAGTCAAACAAGGATTCCCCCCTCCCGCCATCTTACTCTTGATTGAAGTCGGCAAATCATCGAGGCATTGCTCACTCAGCCTTCTCAGCTTACGCTTATATCTTATTTGGATGAAATGGACAGCTTTTGCTGATTTCTCTTTATTTTTTCCCGATACAGGGTTCCTTTGCGTAACTTTGGCTGCCCTGGAACTCGCAAAATGTAGACCATGTTGGCCTCGAACTCATAGAGATCCGCCTGCCTCTACCCTCCAGTTGCTGGGACTAAAGGCGAGTGCCACCATTGCCCTGCTTTTTTAATTTTCAAAGAGAGCCCATGAACTTTGGGGACACCAGCTGCTGGGGGAGGACGTGGTGCATTGTTTACTTGATGGCTAAGATCGGGGCTTTGTGTCAGTTTTCTTGAATGAGTTATTTCACCTCACAGTTAAATCTACAGTTCAGTGCAGTAGTATAGCCTCACAGAAGCAGCTTCCAGCACACCTGAGATTCAATCCCGGGTCTTGTGGATGCTTTCGGCTGCTCCATCACCAACCTGCACTTGTTTTCAGAACATTCACAGTTCTCTGATAATTTTCTGAATGGGTCTCCCAAAAGGCTGGCAATAAAGGTTCAGGTCAGTTTTAGAAGTTTTACATCTCCTCTAAAGACACCTTTATTTGGGGGCTGGAGAGATGGCTCAGTGGGTAAGCGCACTGACTGCTCTTCCAGAGGTCCTGAGTTCAAATCCCAGCACCCACATGGCAGCTCAGAACTGTCTGTAAATCCAGTTCCAGGGCATCTGACCCTCACACCAATGAACATAAAATAATAATAATAAACTAAATTTAAAAAAAGACACCTTTATTCCTTTTAAGGCAGGGCCTTGTATGTAGCTTGTATGTAGCTTAAGATGTCTGCCCACCTCCCCAGTGGTGTGCTCCAACTAAGCCCAGTTAATGTGGTTCTAGAGATTGCTAGGGCATCATGCACACTAGGTAAGTGCTCTACCAACTGCGCTTTATCTCTAGCCCAGAGAAACTCCGTGTCCTTTGTCCCTAGAAGCAGCTTTGTGCCCATATAGATTACCTGTCCTGTATGTTTTTATATATATATTTATTTATTATGTATACAATATTCTGTCTGTGTATGTCTGCAGGCCAGAAGAGGGCACCAAACCTCATTACAGATGGTTGTGAGCCACCATGTGGGTGCTGGGAATTGAACTCAGGACCTTTGGAAGAGCAGGCAATGCTCTTAACCGCTGAGCCATCTCTTCAACCCCTGTCCTGTATGTTTAAGATGGAATAATAAACTAGGATTTTTGTGGCTGGCTTTTTCTGTAAAACAACGTTGGAAGGTTGGAAGATTTATTTATGTTTGCAGGTCAGAAGAGGGCACCAGATCTCATTACTGATGGTTGTGAGCCACCATGTGGTTGCTGGGAATTGAACTCAGGACCTTTTGGAAGAGCAGGCAGTGCTCTTAACCACTGAGCCATCTCTCCAGCCCTGTGACTTTTTCTTTTTGTTGCCTAGGTGTAACCTTGTGTGTGTGAGACGTCAGTTGCCAGGCATTTACATTGTTGGTTTTTATTTTTTGAGTGTTACTAATAGTGATGCCTGGAGTGTGGACAAGTGTGGGTACATTTGTTTCTCTAGATTGTGTTAGTGGCTGTCCCCACTTGCTACCAACTGAGGGTAAAAGTTCCATTTTTGTTACTTGTTTATAGGTGCGAGGTGGGAGCTTGTAGTGAGCCTCCTTCCCTGGAACTTGTGAGAAAGAAACCTGTGGGAAGCAACTTGCAAGGCAGAGGCAGGTGAATCAGGTTCAGGCCAGCCAGCATCGCACAGCCAGACCCTGTCTCACAGGCAATACTAGGATGAGTTTCTTTTCTTGGCACATGTGCTTCTATTGTAATCTTTGTTTCCGGGAAAATCTTCATGTAGTTGGTGGGAAAGCATTCGGCCATCTGGCATTGCACAAAGCTTTGGCTTCAGTTTGTAGCTCAGTGAACAAACAAGTCATGCTCAAAAAGCAAGGGTGAGCAAGATGGCGCTGGTCAAAGCTCTGGCACAGGCCTGGTGGCACGAATCAGTTCCAGAACCCATGTAAAGGAGGAAGGGGAGGACTAGCTGGACCACAGCTCACGGATAATGAATAACAAGGAGACTTATTAATTATGAAAGCTCAGGTGATGGCTTGTTTTTAGCTAGCTCTTATAACTGAAATTAACCCATTTCTGTTAATCTACTTTCTGTCTCATGGCTTTATTACCTTTACTCTGTACACCGCCTGTGTTGCTTCCTCTGAGTCTTGTCTCCTTGAGACTCTGCCCTTCCCAGTGTTCTCTCTGACCCCAAAATCTTGCCTAGCTATTGGCCATTCAGCTTTTTATTAAACCAGTTCAAGTGACACATTCACAGTGTACAAAAAGATATTCCACAAGCCAGTCAGTGTGGCACACACCTTTAATCCCAGCACTTGGGAGGCAAAGGCAGGTGGATCTTTGTGACTTTGAGGCCAGCCTGGTCTACAAGAGCTAGTTCCAGGACAGTTAGGACTGTTACATAGAGAAACCCTGTCTCGGGAAAAAAAAGATAGTACACAAGAGAACTGACTCCACATAAAAATCATGGGACATATTTTCCCCCCACAAGGTGATAGAATAAATGTTAAACCAATAATAACAAAAATCCTTGAATTTCAGGAAATTTAAGCATTTGTACAAGGGTGGTAAGGTTGGAGTGGACTTCAGAACTTGCAGAATTTCAGGCTAGTCTGGGCTACATAATTAAATTTTGTCTCAAAAATAAGACATGCTGCTTATGTTACTGGCGAGACAGCTCAGTGGTTAAGAGCAGTTGCTGGTCTTGTAAAGGGCCCAGGTTTGTTCCCAGCATCCACGTAGCCGTTTACAATCAGCTGTAACTTTGGTTCCAACACCTGGCCTCTGGGCATCAGGCATGTGGGTGGTACATAGACACGCACGGATAAAACGGCTATACATAAAGTACACAGATTATGATTGAAGAAAGTTATGTGAAATGATTAGTACTTGAATACCTTCGTTAAGAGTATTAAGAGAACGTGAGGTCCTGATGAGCGCTCTGACACTACCGCAGAAGTGGGTTCCAGGTTGTTTCAGTCAGTGTTCCATTGCTGTGAAGAGACACCATGACCACTGCAGCTCTTAGGAAAGAAACCATTTAATTGAGGCTCGCTTACAGTTTCGTTATGTTGGGGAGCCAGGCAGGAAGGCATGGTGCTGGAGCAGTTGCTGAGAGCTTTCCATCCGATGTGCCAACAGAGCAGGAGGGCACTGCACATGCTTTTGAGAAGCCTAAATTTGCTGCCGCAGCACCTCTTCCAACAAGGCCACATCTACCTTTTAATCCTTCCCTCACAGCTCAGCTGAGGGCAAAGCATGCAGATAGATGGGCCCGTTGGGCTAATCCCCACCACAGAGGCTAAGTCATTTCAGGAGTATAACCTAGGATATTCATCCCGGAAAAGGGAGGGGATTCAGCTGAGCAGAAAGCCAGGTTAGCTTCTACAGTGCTTAACTGTACTCTTGCTGCTGTGGATTTTCTAGGACAGGTAAAGGGTTCCTCATAGCCTGACACACTGCTACTGTTCCTCTTATCTGAATTTTGACTGTTTTTGTAATTACTAATTACAAATGGGGAATTGCAAAACACATGTAATAATATGTCAGACCCAGAGGTGTCTGCTCCAGATATTAGAGCATCAAATGGTTTTGGTCTCTACTGTTTCCCCAAATAGCTTCATATCCGATGATTAAACCTTTCACTGCTGTTCACATAATGAGCCGCTGTGATTACCGAGGAATTAATGAGGATATGTAAGCTCTGCTAAAGGTGCTCTTGCAACAGGCATTGCCTCTTGGCTCAGTGATTTAAAAGAAAGTCTCTTTTTCAGGGATCGTGTTAAGGGTGATGTCTGGAAGAGATGTGTGGCGTTGGAAGGTGATATGAAATACACAGGAAAGGTATAGTAATCTGTTTTTTGTGTATTAAATATTCTGGGAGATACAGCCTGACCTGAAATGGATTGTGAAGTAAAACTGGAATTCTAAAGGCTTTGGCGAAATCTTACTTACCTATTTTTGAAATGGCAAAAATAAATTATTCCATTTTTTTTTATTGTGTACATGAAGTGTGGAAGTAGAGAACAACCTGAGCTTGTTTTCTTCTGTGACCTTGGTCTCAGGCAGCCCACTCAGGTCACCTGTCTAGTGACAAGTGTATGTCTGCACCGTGTGCATGCATGGGTGCCTGTGGAGGCTAAGAGGACATCAGATCCCTGCAGCTGCACATAGTTGTGGAGCTGCTGTGCGGGTGGCCGGAGTGGAAGCCCGTTCTTAACTGTTGAGCCCACCTCCAGCAAATCCGTCTTAAGACTTGGGCTGGCTCTGTGCTTCCTAAAAAAGCACACGCACTGCTACAGCTTGTGCTTTCATACGCACTGTGTCCACAGTGGCCCTGTGGGGCACCGCCGACTGTGTTGGAGGATTTTAGTGCTGTGCCTGCTGAGCCTCGGCGCTGTGGTGGGTCAGATTCCTGGCTTGTTCCGCTAGCGCCTTCCATGCTCTGTTCTGTAACTCAGATAGTCACGAGGTGTCCTGCTTCTGATCTTTCTCTAGAAAGTGCTGGAGTTCTGGGTTTCTGGTTACCAATTTTAGATAGTCCCAAGTCTTCTGAGGTTATATTTTCCTTTTTGGATATGAATATGAATTGAGCCTTTTAGTTAAAGTCAGGTGGTTTAAAGTGATAGACATTACATTCTCTGTGTGTCAGGTACCCAGGGCTAGGTATTCTCACGGGCCTGTTGATTGTCTGAAGTCGTGACTTGAGAAGAGAGCATCAGCATCCAAACTCACTGGCTGACCTGGAGTGTCTAGTTCTGTTCACATGAACCTCTCATAGGCTGTAGCAGCCGGCTTCCTCTGAGGGAAGAGGCCAAGGTAGAAGAGAATCTTTGAAATGTGGTTCAGAAAGTCTGCCATATCTAAGTACTATTGAGAGGTTGTAAGGATACCAGGAGGTAGAGAGGTCAGGGCAGTATGTTGGAGGTTGACTATAAGCTAGCTTCTTTAAAATTAAAGTTTCCATTTCATATTTAGTATTTGAACCTAGTAAATGAGTATTTTCTGTGTATGGGTGTTATGCCTATATGTACGTCTGTGCATCAAATTCATGTCTGGTACCTGAAGACAAAAGGGGCCATTAGATTCCCCTGGAACTGGAGTTAGAGGGTGTGAACCATGTGGCTGCTGGGGCATCTAGTTCTCATAACTGCTGTGCCAGCTCTCCAGCCTGGTGGTCCCACACCCTTTTCTTTCTCTTCGGCCCTGGCTGTCCCGGAATTCGATATGTAGCTCAGACTGGCCTCCAGTTCACAGATCTTAAGGTGCACGATTTTTTTTTTTTTGCTTGCCAACATTTACCTATAATTATGTACCTTAGTACAGGTTCCTAGGGCATTCAGTCTGAATGTTCCTTGTTTTTTCTTTTATTCCCTGTTGGATTTCCTCCTAATTCTGGAGATTGCTGGGAAAGCTGGTTGGAACTAGTTATAATTAAAAATTAAGAATCCTCATGCTTAGGGTTTTTTGGGATGGAACTGTGGTCCAGTTATACAGTTTGTTGTTTTTCTTTGTTTATTTTTAGAGACAGGGTTTCTTTGTGTGGCTCTGGAGCCTGTCCTGGAACTTGGCTGTAGACCAGGTTAGCTTCAAACTCAGAGATTGTCCTGCCTCTGCCTCCCGAGTGCTGGGATTAAAGGTGTGCGCCACCACCGCCTGGCTCAATTATACAAATATTTAACATTACTGAAGTATGTTCACGTTTCCCTCAAAGCTGATGTGTGCAATGTGGTACTTCTTCCTTGTTGCTTATTTGTCCCTTTGTGAGCTCTATGAGCAAGGTGGAGTGCCAGGGAGTCAGAATATTCCTAATCTGTAGAGCGCTGTGTCAGTCAGAGTTCTTCAAGGAACAGAAGTGATGACATTTATCAAAGAGGGTTGGTTCTAGAGGACCTCAAGGACTGTGGTCTAGCTAGCCAAACAATGGAGAGGTCAGGAATCTGGTGGTGGTTCAGTTTCCGAGACTGGGTGTCTCAGCAGCTCCAATGTGGCGGAGAAACTTTGGAAGTAGGTTCTGATACCAGCAAGAGGTAGGGCAAGCTGGTGGGAGCAAAGGCTTCTGTGTGGCCTTCCCACCCAGAAAATCTCAGGTGTGCCCAGCTCCTTGGGTTTTAGTTGTTCCTGGCCTAGTCAGGCTGCAACCCAAGACAGCTGACACAAATACATCACTCTTCCTTGGACACAGAAGTGATTTACTTATGGATAAGACTTGACTTTGAAGTTGAGGCACAATGTTGTCACCTTCAAAGTTGATGCTTGAGTTGCCAAAAACCAAAGAACCACATGTGATTCTTAACGTTTTAAGTAAGTTGGATTATATTCATAGCTATTCTTAGCCGCATGGGGTTGCATGGGGGTTGCAGGATGGGCTACATCTGCTAGGAAGATCTTAGTTCTTGGCAGTTGGAAACCTTTAAAAATATTGTACACATAAAGGGGTTGAAGAGAACCAGCTGCTCTTTGGGAGACCTGGTTTCAGTTCCTGGCACTGGCATGGCAGATTATCTGTATGTAACTAATCCCAGGAGACCTAAAGCCATCTCTTCAGGCACCAGGCACACACATGGTACACATGCAAGCCACTCTTACCTATAATATAATAAATAAATAAATAGACTTAAGAAAATGTATCACAGGGCTGGAGAGATGGCTCAGAGGTTAAGAGCATTGCCTGCTCTTCCAAAGGTCCTGAGTTCAATTCCCAGCAACCACATGGTGGCTCACAACCGTCTGTCCTCTTCTGGCCTTCAGGCATACACACAGACAGAATATTGTATACATAATAAATAAATAAATATTATTTAAAAAAAAAAAGAAAATGTATCACACTCAAAGCACAGAGTAAGTGGTTTTATTACATGGTAAGGTGTGTTTTCCGATATAAGGCTTGCTTGGTGATGAGAAAACACCACTTAGGAGACAGGAGATTGTCTGAACAAAATAAATATAATACATTTGAAAGTCTATGAATTTTTTCTGACATGTTTTATATTAGATAATTGGTACTTATTTATAAAACCATGTATTTACATTTTAAAGGGCTCAGGCAACAAGAACAAGACATTTCTAAGTAGAGCTTAAGAAAAAAGCAGACACAGATGGTAGTGATTAGCTTTCTCCACTGCTGTTCACATCCTAACTTGTGATTAATGTATGTGAGGACATTTTGCAAAGTCATGATTTAAATAAGTGTAACTTCTGCATTGATTTGTCTGTTTTAATGGTTTTTTTTGTAGGAAAGAAAAGGATGCTTTGCTTAAGAGTGTGCCATTTGCAAATTTATTCAATAATTTGAAGATTTATATAAGGTAAGGGATTTTAAGATGTTATTTATTTAAAGTTAGGAACTTCTAGGTTATTAGGCTGCTTTCAGTTACCTGGGTTTCCCTAGACTCCCTCTGATACGTAGAACTAACTCTGAGGGACACAACCAGTAGGTAGGACATATGACTGGTGATCAGTGTAACCAAACCTTTGGCTGTGTAAGGGCTAGTAACTGCCCTGCCCTGGTGTCATCCATACCTGGGCACTTTATATGTGGAAGAACTTACTTCCTCCTGTCAGGCCACAGCTCTGGGAATCGGATTAGGAACCACTGCTGGGATGGGTAGTAGGGGGACTGGCCTCTTTGGTCTCTTAGTGTCAGTTTGCTAATGGCCGTGCAGGACCCTATGGACTGGTGTTTTACAAAATGGGTGAGGGGCGTAGCTAGACCTGCTAACTGCTGAAGGGAGACTCTGTCTCTTCCTAAATGAAGAATGTCACTTCTGTGGAAAAAAGTAGGGAGTAATCAGAGACATGGCCTAGCAGTTAAAGGGACAAATTGCAAAGGGGGGGGAAAAGAGCAAAACTATTTGGCGTTTGACACTCTGGCTCCTTCCACTAAGAACCCTTCCCTGATGCCACTCCTGTTTCCATATGTAAGAAAATGACGCCTCTTAGAAGACGTCAGAGGGTACAAGTGGGGTGAGAAAACTAAAATCAATTGGGAAGCAAAACCATAAAATCTGTGAAACAGCTGGTTTGAAAAGTAAAAAGACCTGTGCCAAACAGCCTGTAAATGTTGCAGAACAAAGCCTGTAGACCAGAGCCCAAGCTCTTGGAGATTCTTACCCAAGACTCTGTCAAATAAATACTTATTTGCTCATTCTGCAGGGCCTGTTCAGAAAGGGGCGTTTCTCTTCCTGCTCTAAGAAAGTGCTCTTCACACAAGCCTGATGATGGCCTGAACTAATTCCTGGAGCCCAAGGGGTGGAAGAGAGCTGACTCCTGAAAGTTATCTTCAGATCACATATACACAAGAAAATAAATGTAAATTTTAAACATCAAAATAGGAACTAAAACATTAGGATGCTGTTTTACTGGAATGTAAATATGATGCAAGTGATTATGGAACAAACTGGATGCTTTGTATAGTTTGTACAAAGCTTTACTCTTTTCCAAAATGAGAAGGATTAAAATTGTCAAAGGAATTGAACTCTTTGTAAATCTTTTTCTTTTGCAAAGAGAGTTAATTGTAATGGTATTTTTCAGTACCCTCAGATCAGATAGAGCTGGAGTTACAGTGGTGAGCTGCCTGGGGTGGGTGCTGTAAGCTGAACTCAGCCTCTGGAAGAGCAACGTGCTCTCTTGAGTACTGAGTCATCGCTCCCGCCCAACTTTTTGTGGCTGTGAATGTGAAATCTTTTGCATTTTAGAGAAAAAGCAAGAGTAAGATGTGCCATGTTGAAATATTATGGCTGCTGCCAATCAAAATGAATTGTTGCTTCCTGGTAGAGGCTAGCCCACTAGTCAGAAGTGTCCTCATTTACATCTCAGAAGCTGTGCCAAATGAGGGTACCCGCCAATAAAAGCCAGCTTGTCCTCGCAGATCTGATTGTGCCGCTGTCTGACCTGTGCTTCATTTGTAGGATACTTAATAAACATTGTTTTCTGCTGTTCTGACTTGGTGAGTTCTTTTACTGCCTGCTACTCCAAATCACAACATTGGGTGGCCCAAAAAAAGGGAACTCAAACCTCCTGTCTCTCTGAGTTAGGACTCTCCTTCAGTCATGGAAACAGTTCATGGCCTGTGGTCAGGGCAACCTTGATGGTGTTGGAAGGTTCCCCAGCTGTTCAGTTAGTTATATTACCCTCACTCCTTGTAGTCTCTAGGAGAGTGTTACCCTGACACCTGGATCTATGGTATGTCAGGCAGCTCATCGGGGGCAAATCTGCACATTGGTTCCTCTTTCTCAGGCTTGTAGTCTTTAGGAGAGTGTTATCCCTGACACCCGGATCTACGGTGTGCCAGGCAGCTCATCTGGGCAAGTCTGCACATTGGCTCCTCTTTCTCAGGCTTTTCTGGAGTTGGCAGCCACTGAGAAGCAGGGTCTCTGGTTACCCTACTGAGGCTGTGTCTAACAGTCTCCAAACCTGACACTTCTTGTCATCCCTTCCAGGCTGCATTCTGAGACTGATTTCTTCTGAGGATTTCATGACATCTGATCCAATAGCTGGGAGATTGTAGGTTTCTAGCCATTTAGCTGTTGGCCCTTGTCAGGAATCTTCAATAAGATGAACCTCTCCTTTAGAGAGTTGTACCCACTAGTCAGAAGTGTCCTCTTGGAGATATTAGGGTCACTGTTCCCCTTTTGTCACCAGGGGTCAGTCTATTGCTGTAGACTCATTGGGATGTTAGTTTCTGGAGCTTCCTTAAAATGCTAACGTATCTTTTTCCCACAGTACAAACTTAAGTCTTAGGTCTCTGATTATTTTGTTAACAGGGTGCTTATGTTCTTTAACTCACTGAGGGTGCTATAAAAATTGTCTTTGTTTTGTTTTGAGAGGATTTCAGCCCAGGCTGGCCTCAAACTGGTCTTTTGTGCCCCTACCTCCCATGTATTGGCATACAGGCATGTGCCACCATGCCCATCTCTTAAGATCTTTAAGACTCCTGTTTTCCCTTCATTGCACCCCTGAATTACTCCTTGTTTTGCAAAAATCTGTGAAACCCTAGGGTTTAACAAAACAACCAGTTGTAGAACTTGTGCTAATGTAACTACAGGAAGCTTCCAAAGGTGTCACCTCCTTTTTGATCACACTTGGTGGCTTGAAGTCAAGGTGCATGATGAACCCCGCACCAGTCTTGCCAGTTAGAAGCCTGTCTTAAAGGGCCTCCCAAAAGTCAGGGATTTTTCTTTCAGGACCAGGCCAGTTGTGGACAATCCAGTCAAACCTGGAAAAAATACTCCCGAGTTCTAACTGTAGGCAAACCCTCTTAACTCCACATCTTGTCCGCAGACCTACACTTAGATTACTGCTGTCAACATCAGGAATGGCCAGTGAAAATCTCCAAACCTGAAAACCAGGCAGTCTTCACTGGCACCCTAGCTTGTCCAAACCCCACTAATTAGACGGGCTCAATCATAAAAACATGCAGACTACATGTTCAGTGGGGATCTAGGTTAGGACCCTACTCAACCTCATCTGGGCTCAAACCTTGTATATTCTCCCTTTAGCCCCTATGAGCAGACTTTACTGGAAGCATTCCTCAGACAATCTTCACTGTGTGTTGAAATCCTGAGGACCCCATATGCTTCCTTTGATAGACTTGGCGCCTATCTACCCACAGGACACATGTGGCCTGACACCTGTCCTTCCTGAAACCCTTGTGTACCCATCTGAGTGGAAGCTGAACCCATTTTATTGTTGGGATCTCAACCTTAACGTAGGCACAGAAGTGGGCTTGTGAACTCCACTATACTGCCCCAAATCTCCCTACAACTTAAAATATTCTACCCCAAGAAATTTTAGCAATTTAGCAAATTCACATGAAAGCAACAGTTAAATTTCATAACTTAACTGCTGGGGCCCTACCCCAATAGAGGAAGACTATTGCTCATTTATCAGCCAATCTTGATGAAAACATTTGATGTCTTGGAATTTCAGAGAAAATGGGCATGCTCAGGGGCAGAACAAGTGGGCTTTAAAGTGTCTGGCCAAGGCCGTCCTAGGTACCTTTCTGTCTAGGACCACTTATGGCTGTTGGCATCTTAGATTTGGTTCTTATCTATTTTTATCTTTAAGTTAGCATATAAAGTAATAGGTTTCATTTTGGTGTTTTCAGGTTCTTATTCATCTCTACGATTCAGCAATTTTAGGTTCAGCTGATTTTCAATATGGATTCCAGCCAATATCCTCAGAATGGATAACCAGTAGGCCCTTTAGGCCACCAGGATTTCTTGACAGCCATTTTTTTTTTTTTTTACTTTTGCCCTAATGTTATCTTTTTTATATTTTTTTAAATTGATATTTATTGAGCTCTACATTTTTCTGCTTCCCTCCCTGCTTCTCCCCTACCCTTCAGCCCTCTCCCATGGTCCCCATTCTCCCAATTTACTCAGGAGATCTTGCCTTTTTCTAGTTCCCATATAGATTAGATCCATGCATGTCTCTCTTGGGGTCCTCATTGTTGTCTAGGTTCTCTTGACAGCCATTGTTAACTGTCCCTTCAGACTGCTCTGTCATTCCTTGACAAATCAGGAAGGTCACCATTAAGATTTCATACAGGGGCTGGAGGTATGACCCGAGGGCTAAGAACTAAGTTCTTTTGGAGGAAGCAAGTTCGGTTCCCAGCACCCATAAGGATGAACTGGCACACCACTGGCCTCTACAGGCCTATATTCAATGTCCCCCCCCATATACACGTAATTAAAAATAAATCTTTGAAAAGAAATAAAAAGATTTCATGCTGGTTAGAGATCTCCTAAACTGGCTAGAACTAGACTGGCCTAGAACAGACCTAGGTGTGTAGGACGTGACAGCAATGCCACAGAGTCCAGCCCTGGTCCAGTGAACACGAACCAGTCAGACTTGCTCTATTTGCATCTCAGGATCCAAAAAGAGCTGTGTGCAACAGGCGTTTCTGCCACCACTCCCTGGGTGAGTTTTACTGCCCGTGACTCCACATATCACATGTGTTTGGTTACTTCTATTTTTTTAGCTTCAAAGAGTCTGGGAATGAACTTTCTTTCAGAAAGCTTCATTTTCATTTGATCCAGAATAAGGCTTGGTAAGTAGTTCACTAAAAGTAGACTTGTGAATGATACAAGTTTCATTTTTAGGTGGCGGTCCTTTGCGAGCTCTGATTCTGCACGAGTATCACTTCAATGCCAGGATAGGACTGTAATGCCAGCTACTGAGGAAACAAAGACAGGCTATCAACTTCATGGCCAGCTTGGACAACTTGGCGAAAATGTGTCTCAATAAAAATGAGAGTTGCAGACACCTGTTGGCAATGCACTTACCTAGCTTGTGCTTTCTTTCTCCTTTTCATCCCACCTGTCCCCACCCCGTTTGATCGTGCCCCCGCACAGGGTGGGCCTGCCCTTTAATTCACCCTGGAAGTCAGTGTCTGTGAACCTATTACTGTCCCTCTACTGCTGGAATTACAGATGCTGCCTGCTGCCCTAAGCTGTTACGCAGTCCTGTCCTCATGCTGGGATGGGGAGGTGGGGTGAACCACCATTTTCTCAGACAGTAAACTTGCTTTTTTAAGTGAAATACATATGTAGCACACTGAGGGCGAATTAAAAACATTTTCACTTTCTAGTACTTAGGAGCACTGGCTTGTGGCTAAGGATCGAACAGAACCCTGTGTACACTATGCAAACGCTCTTAGAAGTATATTCTCGGCTACAGAGACAAGGCGTCACCATATAGTTCAGGCGGGCCTCACACAGTCTTCCTGCTTCTGCCTCAAAGTTCAGCTTGCTAATAGCTTGTGTTCAGTAATCCCAGGCAGAAGCAGGTGGATCTTTGGGAGTTTGAGGCCAGCCTGATTTACAGAGTGAGTTCCAGGACATCTAGGGCTGTTACACAGAGAAACCCTGTCTCAAACAAACAAACAAAAAAATAAAACAACAAAAATGTTACTTTAAGGAGGCTAAAAAAAAGAAGAGTTGGTGTGGTCAAAAGTTAGGGGAACTCAGTCCAGGTACTAATACTTTATAGCAAGTGGTTTCCTCCCTAAGTGAAAAGTACAATGAGGCAACACTATTAGGATTGGGAGCTCCAAGGAAGACAGTAATATCCCTTCATTTGAAGTGTTTGGGACCATATGAACCCAGCCTCGTTTGGTTAAAAATTACAGAAATATACTAGAATTAGTTTAAGTACGGAGATAGGACTCATTAACTATTAGATTATAGGGAATTCTAGCACCCAATTTCCGTTTTACACGTTTTATGTGTTGAGTGCCCATATTGTGCCCCCACGTGCATGCAGATACTCCTAGAGGCCAGAAGAGGCTGTAGGATCCTCGAACTGGAATTACAAATGGTTGTGCATTGCCATGTGGGTGCTGGGAAATAAACCCACATCTTCTGCAAAAGGAGCAAGTGCCCTTAACTGCTAAGCCATCTCTCCAGCCTTTGCTATCATTATTATATTTTGCTTTCGTTTTTGAGATAGGCTTTCTTGCAGCACAGGGTGCCTGGCTTGAATTTACTATGTAGCCTAGACTACCTCCGGAGGGTGGCATTATAGGCACGGGCTATGATGCCCAGCTCAGCACCCATTTCACTCTTCTCTTTTGAACTACAGTCCGGCTTATTCTACACTTTTCAATAACTAGACATGCCGGGCGGTGGTGGCGCACGCCTGTAATCCCAGCACTTGGGAGGCAGACAGGCGGACCTCTGTCAGTTCGAGCCCAGCCTGGTCTACAAGAGCTAGTTCCAGGACAGGCTCCAAAGCCACAGAGAAACCCTGTCTCGAAAAACCAAACCAAACCAAACAAACAAACAAACAAAAAACTAGACACTTTTCAGTAGTTTATATCCCTAACCGAAAATCATACGCGCGCGCGCGCACACACACACACACACACACACAGACACACACACGCGCGCGCGCGGCAGCTTCGGATTTTCAAGTAGGGTGCTCTCTTTGTTCCAGTGAGTGGCCCTCGGCGAGTAGCGAGTGCCAACAGGTCTGAATGCCATGGATAGACACTGAAATATTAAGGAGACCAACTGCATTCGATATAACTCACTCACAGGATCTAAGTAACAGCCTTTGGGTGTGTGCGACAAATTCACATAAATTCTCAAAAGGCAAACACGCAGGTCGCACGCGTTTAATCCCAGCACTCGGGAGGTAGAGACAGGAGGATCTTTCTGTGTTCGAGGCCAACCTGCTCTACCTACCGAGTCCCAGGACAGCCGGGCTACACAGAGAAACCCTGTCTTGAAAAACAAAGACTTAACAAAAACAACAAAACAAAAAGACAAACGTAGACCCAACAGCGCGCCGAGCCAGAAACTGGACCCGCCCTCGCCCAGCTTTCGCGCTTATCGTCAGGGATGAGGAGTGTCGCCTGCGGCTGCTGACGCCTCAAAGGAGAGCTACGTGGCGTCCCCGCGGTCACCGCGGCTCTTCTCTGACGGAGACGCCCAGCGGACCTTCCCCTTGATCCACCGCCAAGCGGCCGCAACCCTACACTGCGCGCCTCCTCCAAATCACCGCCGACTCCCTACCTCCAGCTGGACTGGCCTGGGGGGGGGGGGCCGCTGCTCCCGGAAGTGCCTCCCGCGGGGGGGAGGAGCGAACGGCTGCTCCCGGAAGTGCCGGCCGGCAGGGTGGGCGTGGCGAGTCGCCGCACCCGGAAGTGGCGGCCCGCAGGCGGGGCTGCGGCTGCCACGTTGGAGCGGAGCGTGGAGGTGGCCCTGGGCCGCGGAGGAGGGGCGGCGGCGGCGGATCCGGGGAGAGTCCGACGTTCGCCGGCTGACGCAGGACAGGTCGCGGAGGTCCGCCAGGTGTGTCTGCCGTTCGGTTCCTGCCCCTCGCCAGGTTCGGTGTCCGCTGCCGAGGCCCGAGGCCCGCTCTCCGCTGACGGCGCGCCCCTGTCTCGTTTCGGCCCCGCCGGGACAACGCCTGGAGTCTCCGCCGCCGGGTGATCGCGCCCGTCATCCTCCGTCAACGTTTCCAGGCTGCCCTGCTCCGGAGTGTGTTTGAGGTTAGGACCCTCCAAGACCCTTTGCACAAAGAGGTGCGATCCCCAAAGGCGTGGAAGGGAAACGGACCTCAGGATTATTTCTTTCACTTCAGTTAGAGATTTTTTTTAAAAAATTGTGTTTGAACTGTTGCCAAATTTAAGGGTTTACTGACTAGTATCTATGATTGTATTCTTTAGCGTCAGCAGTCGCCAGTCACAGCCTATACTTCAGACGTGTAGGATTTTGCTGCTGCTGTTACACTAAATTAAATTGTGAGGCAGTTGTAAAAGAATTGCCTGGACTTGTGGGCGTATAAACTTTTTTGGGGGGGAGCTTGTAGAACTAATTCTGCAGGGTTTTATTGAAGTTGCAAGAGTGTTTTGATAGGTTCTCCAAATTGTTTAACTGAGGAAAGCTGACACTCGGTTCTTTTGTTTACAATTGTAACTGTTAAATAGATCATTAGAAGCTTACTCTTTCCCTTAAATCCTGATTATTCAGGAGTTGGCTGTGTACTGCCCTTTTAAGTAGTTCTGCCCGTTTCTCTAACCCTTAATTATAGCTCCCAGAAAGTTTTGCAGGAATGAGAACTTTTGGATAATTAATTGCTGCCCAATTGTGAATATGTTACACGCGTATGGAGTTTGGAAATGTGAGGTTTGAGATGAGTTTTGGATTTTTCTGATTAATTTTATGTGAATAGGTTCTTTCCTGAACTATGTACGTGTAGAAAGACGTTTGTAAACTGTAAAGCGCAATGACTATCGCTCTTTTGGCATTTTTATTCCTCTTTGAAAGCTTTGGGCTGTCTTCCTGGAAGAACTTCTTTCCACTGTATGCACATGCCTGGGTAGAATTTTCTGTGTAATTTCATGGGGTTTGAGAATCCCACATTAAAAACTTGTAAAGCGATACTACTACGTTAAGTTCTTTTTGTTTCTTCCTCCCTCCTTCCTTCATTGAGATAGGGTCTATTGTGGCCCAGAATGGCTCAAGCTCACCAAATAGCCAAGAATGACCTTGAATTCTGACCCTCCTACGCATACCTCCCAAGTTTGGGATTCTGGCACGTACCACCACATCTGAACTGTTTCCTTTTTTGTAGGTTAATTTCACCTCAGGTTTTAATCTTGTAGATGAGTGTGATATCATCTAGTTCAGCAACCAAGGCATGGTTGATTTTTGACTTTGGTTGAATGAGGTGAGCCTGGGACAGTTGATAATGCTGGATGACTCTTGGAGAACCAATATTTCTCTCCTCAGTGAGATATTTTGCTCACATGCACTTTTACTAAAAAAAAGTGCCAGTACGGGATTTGTATTTCTCTTTAAGAGTCAAAGGTGCCGAGGCCAGGACCTCTGATTTCGCTTTCCTTGAGGTGTGGTGTGGCTATAGGGTGTTGTGAGGTTTCTACCTTTGAAAGAATAGTACTGTTGGGTGTTCATATTCCTTCATAAAGCTTGCTATTTGAAAGTCAGTTTTGGTCTGCAGAGATGGCTCATCAGTTAGGAGCCCATATTGCCCTTCCTGGTACCCATATCTAGTGGCTCACAATCACCCGAAATTCCAGCTCCATGGAATCTGACTCCTCTGTACCTATACCTACACAGACACAAACACGCGTTCATATAATTTTAAAAATTATAAAGATCAGTAGAAAGAAGAAAGTTTTCACTTAAATTAAGTTCTTGTCTGGAGCATTTCTCAGATGTTAGGTTTTGGTCTCTGTTTTTTACTGAGGCGTGTGATGACACTCAGGATGAAACCCAGGACCTTGGAGATTCTAGGTATGCATTGTGATGTATGCATTGTGAGCCTGCGTCCCCAACTCTTGAAACAGGAGCTCTTATCCTTGTAGCCCAGGCTGGCCTGAAACTGCTCCCCTGCCTCTTAATTGCCGTAGATTTTACACTTTATACCTCTGTGTGCCAGCACGCTAGCACTTCGATGTCGTTTTGAAGACTTGTTGGGATAGACCTTTTAGACTGTGAATTGAGAGCAAGAAGCATTCGTAATGGCTGAGCTTCTTCTCCAGTTGTGATTCTGAAATAGCTCGTTTGTTTCTGTTTACTATGAGCTAAACAACGTTCAGAACACTCTTAAAACCTCTTTCAAATGTGGAATAGCTTTGTGGGAGAGGAGCAAAAACACATCTGTGCAGTGATGTGAGATTTAGAGCTGAGACTTAGGCTGAAGTTTAAGTGTAGGGTGTGTGTTCCAGGCCTCAGCTGTGCTGTAGGTCCTGTCTTGTAGGTAATAGATATGACCAAACCGCTGTCCTCCGAGTGTCCATTTCCTGTTTTTATTATGACTGTGTTCTGGGTAAAACGATCCTGACTGCAACAATAATGTACAATGTGACTACAGTCACATAATATTGAAAATCCACACAAAACTATTAAGATAAGTTGTAATTGAGAAATATAGATGGCTTCATTTAATCCCTCATATTCTAATGAACTCATCTGTAATTAAATAAATGAATGTTTCTAAGAGAGGGAAATGCTCATATATTCAGTGAGACTGTATTTTCGTGGCATTCTTATAGATTATGGTAGTCTTGTTTAATTTGATTCAGAACTTGGTGCCTAGTTGTAGGCCGTTTTGTAACATAGGGTTTTCTTTCCATAGCTGGCCCCGGGACTTCATTCTGTGCAGGCAATAACAGGAACTGTGTTTACTGGACCCTTGAGCTAGGCACATGGAGGAATCCTTTGAGCTCCTACTCAGCTGTTTCATGGCCTTGGCTATCTCCGTGTTACACATTAACTAACGTTGGGGATAGGTGGCCCTTGTACCTTTGCTGTCAGGGAACTGTAATTCCACTCAGGAATTTTTTATTTTATTTTTTAGTTTTTAAGACAGGGTCTCTCTCTCTCTCTGTAACTTTGGAGCCTGTTCTGCAACTCACTTTATAGACCAGGCTGGCCTTGGAACTCACAGAGATCTGCCTGCCTCTGCCTACCAAGGGCTGGGATTAGATTTTTTTGGTTGGTAAGGTTGTTCAAAGCAGGGTTTCTCTGTGTAGTTTTGACTGTCCTGGAACTCACTTTGTAGGCCACGCTGGCCTCGAACTCACAGAGATCCACCTGCCTCTGCCTACCAAGGGCTGGGATTGACCCCAGCTTTAAAAAAATATATAGCTATTTATTTGTTTTTCTTTTTAGAAATCACTCTGAAATTAACCCTTCCCCCACCTTGCTAGTATTTTTCCCCCTTTTTTTTTTAAGCATGAAAAGATCCTCTAAGCAGTTAAAAATTTACAAAATAAAGTTGTAGCCAACTCTAGTCATTTTAGCTTATCTAGGTCTCAGTACATTTGTTTCCCTTTAAATATAACATTCAAAATTGAAATGAAACTTGTGTATGTTTTCTACATACCTCATGTGTATCACATGCATGCAGAGACCCTTGGAGGCCAGATTGTTTTCGGGAACTGAGGTTGCAGACAGTTGTGAGCTGCTCTGTGGCTGCTGGGAACTAAACCTGGGTCTTCTGCATGAGCAGTAAGCACTTTGAATTACTAGGCCAGTGTCTAGACCCACCCTAAGCAATTTTGAATCCCAAAAGAATAAGACTTAATACCTGATTGAAAATTGATATGATACATAAAGCAATTAGTAAAAAGGCAAATTTGAAAACATATAAATAGTATGTGTACCAGCTTCTGTGGTATAATGGTTAATGCTCTGGACTCCGAATCCAGTGATCCGAGTTTGTATCTCCATGGGACCTGTTCCTTGAGGAAGAGACCAGTCAGTCATCCTCTTCAACTCAGACCGTGAAACCCAACATAGACAGGCTGCCCATGCTTCAGCTTTGCCGGGGGCGTTTCTCTTTGTTTCCGTCAATGGGATAGAATAAAGTATCTAGTTAAAATAGGACGATATTGTATTCTAAAATCCCTAAAGTGTGACCCTGCTGAACTGAACAGTCATGAGCTTATTGAGATCCATGTGAATTGGATTTTTGTAAATGAACGGATACTGAATTTTCTATTAAAGATTAAATCATTTGGCTGAGAGGAGGAAGAGGGCTCATGATAAAATAGGTCCTGTTCTTTTTTCTCTTACAAAATCAGAATCTTTTTTCACCTTTAATGATCTTAGATAGTAATCTTATTTTAAAACCTGGTCTCCTGGGTCCAATTCCCAGCACCCACATGGCAGCTCAGAACTGTAACTCCTGTTCCAGGGGATCTGACACCCTCACATCAGACATACATGCAGGCAAAACACTAGTGTACATAAAATACAAATAAATAAATTATTTTAAAAAAAAAGACTGGGTCTCACTGTGTAGCCTGCCTGGCTTGGAACTTACTGTATAGGCCAAATTGGCCTCAGCCTAGCAGAGTTCCATCTGCCTCTGCCTCTAGCGCTAGAATTAAAGGTACCTGCCACCACGCCCAGACCTCCCTCCCCTCTTTAATATGGAAAAGTGAAGCCAGGGCTTTCTCAGGCTAGCCTTTGGTACTCTCTCAGTGAGCTGATTCCCCCCTACCTGCCTGTGTGTGTAAGTAGGTGTGCTGGTTGATGAGTGCCCTATGTGTGTACGAGTGGAGGTTAGAGGTCAACCTGGGAATTGCTGATTGGCTAGACCAACTCTCTGTGAGCCACTTGGCTCTTCCTGTTTCATGCTGAATGTTAGGATTATAAGAATGCAGTCTATTTTTCCTTTCTGTTTTGAGACAGGGTCTCACCAGGTTGCCCAGGCTGGTCTTGAACTCATTCTGTAGCATCCTTCCTTCCTTCCTTTTCTTCCTGAAAAGCTAGGATTACAGCACAAGTAACAAAACACTTGTGTGTGTGTGTGCGCATGCATGCGTGTGCGCGAGAGAGTATGAGTGCAGGTGTGCAAGTGGAGTCAGCTGTGTGTACCGTGTGTGTCACAAGATCACGCTCAGGTTGTCGGGTTTGGCATCAGCCACCTTTATCCAATGAGCTATCTTGCCAGCCCTTCCTTCCTTTCTTTCTTTCTTTCTCTCTTTCTTTCTTTTTAAAGATTTATTTATTCATTATGTATACAGTGTTCTGTCTGCATGTGTGCCTACAGCTCAGAAGAGGGCACCAGATCTTTTTTTTTTTTTTTTTTGAGACAGGGTTTCTCTGTGGCTTTGGAGCCTGTCCTGGAACTAGCTCGTGTAGACCAGGCTGGCCTCAAACTCACAAAGATCCACCTGCCCCTGCCTCCCAAGTGCTGGGATTAAAGGCATGTGCCACCACCGCCCAGCAAGGGCACCAGATCTTACTACAGATGGTTGTGAGCCACCATGTGGTTGCTGGGAATTGAACTCAAGACCTCTGGAACATCTCTTCAGCCCCCTTGCCAGCCCTTTCTTAGTTTTTTTTTTAATCTAACATTTTTCTTAATTATTGTTGTTGATTTAAAACAGGGTCACGTGTCTAGTCTAGCCAGAAAGTCAGGAAGTAGCTGAAACAGGGAATGTCCCTGAACTTCTGATTGTCCCACTCCCTCTGGAGTGCTAAGGCTATAGGACTCTGTGTGCTACCACCCATGCCATGTGTATGGGGTTGGTCCCAGGGTGCCTGGCATGCTAGCTTGGCACTCTGCCCTCTCAGCTATATCCCGTTGATGATGATAGAAACAAGAACTTGAATTTGGGAGTTAAACTTCTGAGTTCAGTCTTGGCTGTCTCTTTGAGTTTGTACAAATTGTCACGTGTAGAATCTTTAAGTGGAAACTATTTGAATGCATACAATTCACATCGGAAGCCCTTCTCTGGAAACTGATGAAAGGAGCTTGATCCTGTGAAGAGGCGTCAGGACGCTGACAGGTGTTGTGGAGCGTTGATTGCGTGGCAGTGAAACCAGAGGGTCTGACGAGGAAGGATATAATTGTAAAAGTCCGCTTATACAGCAGCGAAAAAGTAGAGTAGAAGATGTGAAAGTTTGCAGATTTCTGCATCTGTAATCTCGGAGAGTAAAGTCAGTCAGGAGAAATGTAAGCACATTTAGCCGCACAAAGGTAAATACTGAGAGATAATGCTGTTGACTTAACTGGGAGTGCCAGAGCCGCAGCGAGATTACTGGGCGGGAGTGGAGAGGGCCCAGTAGTTAGAGCGCTAGCTGCTTTTCCAGCACTCACAGCCACGTCCACCTCCAAGTCCAGCGGCTCTCACGCTGCCCTCTGGCCTCTCTGGGCACTCTGCTCACATGGCGCACAGACACATGTGCAGGCAAAGCACCCATACACAGAAGAATAAATTTAGAAAAGATTATATGTGCTAACTTCATTTGTGCAGCTAGCAGTTGGCAAATAAAAAAACCTGGGGATTGATGTCATTAAAGTTTTTTAAAATTGCAAAGGTAGAACCAAAAATGTGCTGAAATGAAAATAAAGACCTCAATTACCAGAGAAATAATAATTACACAAAAAGAGAATGAAAATAGTAGAATACAAATTACAAAACCAGATAGCAGAGCTGGTTACAATGGCCTGCATTTACAGTCCCCATGCTGGAGACAAGGGGGATCCCTGGGTTCACCAGCCACACAGCTAAGCTGTATTAGCAAGATCTAGGTGATTGAGAGACCCTGTCGTAAAAAACAAGGTAGATAGTTTCTGGGGTAGATTGCTGGCATGTACACACATACATACGTACATACACATACATATATTCATACGCATATACACAAACACATATGCATGCATGCTCACATTTTATACACACAAATATATAATATATATACATTTTATACACACAATATAATAGATATACACATTTTATACATATACACACAATATATGTATTGTGTGTGTGTGTGTGTGTGTGTGTGTGTGTGTATCTCAGAATATGATGGACTAAGACCAACCACATCTTTGGTATCTATAACTTTTTTTTTTTTTTCCGAGACAGGATTTCTCTGTGCAGTCCTGGCTGGCCTCACACTCAGAGACCCGCCTGCCTCTGCCTCCCGAGTGCTGGGACTAAAGGCAGCGCATGGCACACAGCTGTGAAGGAGTTTAAGACCCAGAAAACTAGGTGCAGTAGTACATCCCCGTGCTCCCAGAAAACTAGGTGCAGTAGTACATCCCCGTGCTCCCAGCACTTGGGAGGTGGAGACAGAGGGTTAGTAGAGCCCAGGAGTGCACAGTGAGAGACCAGTCTCAATATGAGACTTACTTATGTCCATGATAAAGCTGTTAAGGCCAGACCCCTTCCTAAAGGTGAAGGATGTATTTGACAGAGATCAGTGTGAATGTGTGCTCAATAACTATGATAAGAAGCTGAGCACATCCCAGGAGAGACCAAAAAGACACTATACGGATATGAAGGACAGTGAGATACGGACATGAAAGATAGTCAGTTTAGTCAAGAAAGTGTCACTGTGGACCCTGAAAAACAGATCATACCACAAAAAGTCATTGTATAGGTTCCATGTATATAGGGAGAAAGGGAGAGGGAGGGGACAGGATATAGATTTTAGTTTAGGGAAACTACTTTGTAGAATACTATAGTGGTAGATACACCTAATTAGACACTTGGCAGAACCCTAATATAAACTGTGAACCAGATAATGGCTCATGGGTTGAAATACGTGAGTCGGGCAGTGGTGGCACACACCTTTAGTCTCAGCATTTAGGAGGTGGAGGCAGGTGGATCTCAGTGAGTTCTACGGCAGCCAGGACTGTTGCACAGAGAAACCTTGTCTCAAAAAACCAAAAAAAAAAAAAGTATATTGAATGAATGTTAGGGAAGGACAGTCGTGGTAACAGCACTTTTAATGCAGCCTCTTTTTTACACAAACCAAAAGCTGCTCTAAGCATAAACCCTCTGGTTGAAGAGTGTTATTTTTATTACCGGATTGTGTTTTTGTTGTTGTTTTGGGAGACGTTGTCTCACTCTGTAGCCTTGGCTGACTTGGAGCTTGATATATAGACTAGGCTGGTCTCAAACTCACAGAGACACACCCCCAACATCTTTCTCTGGTACTGGATGTACCACCATGCCCAGCTATTATTTGTTAGTTTATAGGTGTGTGTGTGTGCATGCCTAAGTGTATATGTATTATGCGCTCAATGAGGTCAGAAGAATAAGTTGGGTCCCTGGAACTGGACTTGGAGGTGGCTGTGAGCCACTATATGGGTGCTGGGAACTGAACCTGGATCCTCTGCATGAACAGCCAGTGCTCTTAACCACTGAGCCATCTCTCCAGCCCCATAAAGATTATTTTTGGAAAGTCAAAATTATATAAGCATAGACAGAAGATTAAATTTGACAGCCTATCATTTTATAATTAGGGCTTGGGTAATGGAAGGCCTTGGTTCAATCTCTAGCACAAAAAGAAAAGTAAAATCAGAAAAGAAATAGAAAAATGTGCAAATATGTGTGAACCACAATCACATAATGAGATGGCAGGTAGCATTCATAGAGAGATGCAGAGCAGGAGTATACAGAGCTAACTTTTTTACCTATTAAATTGGTAAAAACCTAAAAATGTGGCTTTTCACTCCAGTCAGGCTGAAGAGCAGGGAGTGGTTACTTAGAGTGTAAAAGGATTCATTTGCCACAAAAAGCAACTGGTGGTATCTGTAAAAGTTAAAATGGAGCATATCTTTTCTATTTTTAGTTGTGTATAGGTGTGTGCAAGTGAGCAGGGGTAGCTAGAAGAGGCTTCTGGTGCCCTGGAGCTAGAGTTAGGTGTTTGTGAGCTGCCCAGTATGGGTGCTGGGAACCAAATTTGTCCTCTTATCTGCTATCCCATCTCTCTAGTCCTGGCATTTATCTTTTAACCTAGCAATTTAATTTCTAGATATTTATGACCATTCTTATCCATAAATGAAATAACATGTACATATGACTGTTTATTTGTGAAAATAGTGAACAGGTGTTCTAGATAATTAAATCATGGTATAGCTTACAATAAAAATTCCCTGAAAAATTATTCATGAAAAAAGTAACAGAGACATGGAAAATATAGCGCAATATCCTATAGTTTTTTTTTTTTTTTGCTGCTGTTGTTTTAAATGACAGTAACTTTAATGAGAATAAACAAGTGGCATTTGGCTTTATATCTTGAAGTGACCAATTTTCTAAAACTTTCTTCTTTAATCTTAAATCTACAGTATATCTGTTTAATTTTAAAATTAGTATTATCTTATTTTCTTTTGACAGTTTACCTGTTTATTATTCTTTGTGTGTGGGGGGGTTATTTTGCCTGCATCTGTATCTGTGCACCCCATGTGTCCTTGATGCCCGTAGAGGGCAGAAGAAAGTGTTAGAGAAGATTGCTAGCTGCTGTGGTCGCTGAGAACTGAACTCAGGTCCTCCAGAGGAAGCACAGCCAGTGCTTTTAAGCACTGAGCCATCTCCAGCCGTCCTCTCCTTAAACAGGATCTTACACTATCCATGTTCGACTCTCACTCTCACTCCTCCTGCTTTGGTCCCTCCTCGTGTGGGAATTACAGGTGTGCACTACCTTACCTGGTCTAAAGTTACTGAATTTACTTTATTTTTTGAGGCAGGCTGTCACTCTGTAACACAGGCTGTCCTGGATTCACTCTGTGGCCATGATGGCCTTGAGGCCTTGAACGCTGTGATCTCCTTCAGCTGCTGAGTGCTGGGATTGTAGGCATACACTACCACATTTGACTGTGGAGAGTACTTTAAAACCAGTTTTTATAATTGAATAATCCTGCTGCAGAAAGATCCGCCATGTTTGCATGTTGTTTTCCTTACCCCTGGTAGGTTCCCTCCTACCAGGGCACATATAACTCTGCTTAAGTGCTTATTTATGTTCTTTTTTTTTTTTTTCCTTTTTAAGTTTGAGACAGGGTTTCTCTGTGTAATAGTCCTGGTTTTCCTAGAACTCATTATAGACCAGGTTGGCCTCCAACTCCCAGAGATCTGCCTGCCTCTGCCTCCCGAGTGCTGGGATTAAAGGTGTGCGCCACCACTGCCCGGCACTTATATTCTTCTTGTGGGGTGTTTTACAGGAGGATTGTTTAGCTAAAGGACTGTGTGTTGAACATCCCTAATTGAAGTATCTGGAGACTTTCCTATTTTGAAGCATTTTAAATTTTGTATTTAGGCATGCTCAGTCAGTAAGGTCTAGAAAATATTCTAGTATCAGAGAAACTGAACTCTGAAGCATTTCTGGTCTCCACCATTTCAGAAAATGGGCACTCGGCTATATATCCATAAAGAATTAGAATAATAGAATATTTGTTCCAAAATAGTCCCTTGGTTGATGTCTAATATTGAACATTTCCAAAAAACAATGCATTTGTAGTATTGGTACTTGGGTATTATTAATATTTTGGTAATTTGTTCAGCATGTCTCTATGTATTTTTTGATATTCTGTGGTACATACTCAGTATATTTCTCTGTGAAATGTTCATTTTAGCAGAATGAAGTTAAAGGAAATAGATCGTACAGCGATGCAGGCATGGAGCCCTGCCCAGAACCACCCCATTTACCTCGCCACAGGTAAGTTCAAAAGAGAAGACAGTGTGATCAGCCTGATTCCTGTCTGCTGTCTTCATTGCTGCAAGCTTCATCTTCTCTGAAAGGTTTCTCATTCTCCAGCTAGATACCTCCATCTTCCCTGTCGCTTTGTCTGGTGACCTTCCTGTGTTTACAGTGCGTACTTCATGGCATTGGTCATGGTTACATACATAGTGTCTTTCCCAGTACAGAGGAATCAGGTTTATATTAGCCCAACAGAAGTTGGAACAGCAAATGACATAGCAGTTTCAGTGAATTATGAGCAAACTTAACAGAGGCACTTTTTAAATGGAGCTTTGTATAGGACTTAAAACATGGGCTGTTTCTCCAGAGAGATTCTAAGATATGTACAGCCTTTAAAACCTTCCCTGTCACTACCCACTCTTAGAGACGTCATCTCCCAGCCCTGGGCCAGGATCTCATTGCTTTAGGAACTTTGACATGCTCAGTGGCATGCGTGCTGAGGTTTCAGCCACAGATGTATTCATGACCAGACAGTTAAAAGCATGATAAGCATGCTTTTAGTTTCTCTTTCATGCCACTTTCTAAGTCTTTGTTTTGCAGATGTAGTTAGTATCCATATATTTTCTGTAGGAACATCTGCTCAGCAGTTGGATGCAACATTTAGTACCAATGCTTCCCTGGAGATATTTGAGTTTGACCTTTCGGACCCATCCTTGGATATGAAGTCTTGTGCTACTTTCTCCTCTTCTCACAGGTATGAGATTCAGCCGTAAGGTCACATTTTATTTAAGTTGTGGTGGATGGCTTTATTTTATTTTTTCATTTTGAGGCAGGGTCTTGTGTAACCCAGGCTGACCTGGAACTCATTAGTAGCCAAGAATACCCTTGGACTTCTGCTCCTCCTGTCTCTGTTTGTGAGTGCTAGTATTATGGGCAAATCACCACCCCTGCTAGTTTATACTGTGCCTGGAACTGAACCCAGGACTTTGTGCATTCTGGGCAAGCACTCTATCAAGTGAGCTTCACCCGGCCCTGTCCTCTACCTCTGGCTGTAATTATAATTATTAGAGACTTTAAGGAATAATGCCGGTGACATGAAAAACTTATAAAAAATTGTACAAGTCATTTTTATGGAAGTAAAATATGTACATATATGTGTGTGTATGTGACATACACACACACACACACACACACACACACACACACACACACACACACACAGATGTCCTGTTGAATGTTTCACTGATGTTTTATGTAGAATGGCCATAAGATTCCAGTTCCTAACATCCTTCTTTTTTTTTGTCTCTTTTATTTTATAAAATACAGATATGAATAAAGAAGGGAGTATATGAATATTTTTATAAACACACATAATTTGTTTTTTTTTTTAAGACAGGATCTCTACTTAGAAATTTTTAATAATGACTCCCTTAACACTTTTACTGTTCCTGTCCCATAGGCTACATATTCGTGAACACTCTTTAGTCAAATAGAGTGCTTACTTTCTTGCTTTTTTTTTTTTTTTTCCTTTCGAGACAGGGTTTCTTTATGTCATCTTGGCTGTCCTGAACTCTGTAGGCCGACCTCAAATCCATAGAGTTCCTCCTGCCTTTTCCTCCCAAGTGCTGGCATTAAAGGCATGTCCTACCACTGGCTGACCCAATTTTATTTTCCATGAAAGCAGTTGATTAGCTCTTTGTTGTGCATGTAAACAAAGTAAATTTTGGGAATATTAAGTAACTTGCCCAGGGTGTACAAATGATTAAGTCATTGTAGTAAAGCCATTTTTTAAAAAAAAGATTTATATATGTATTATAAATATAGTGTTTTGTCTGCATGTATCCCTGTAGGCTAGAAGAGGGCACCAGATCTCATTACAGATGGTTGTGAGTCACTATGTGGTTTCTGGGAATTGAACTCAGAACCTCTGGAAGAACAGTCAGTGCTCTTAACCTCTGAGCCATCTCTCCAGCCCAATAAAGTCATTTTTAAGTTCAAGTAAACTTTCTATACTGTATTACTTTGCAGAGTCTTCATTGTTTAGAGATCAGGAAATCAAATACATAAGTAGACATTAAAATTTTATTTTACTAGGGGTACAGTCAGCAGGAGTCAAAGAGAAACTACAGTTTGTATTACATAGATATAGACAAAAATATGATTTAAAATATTAAGACACTTATTTGATTCTAAGAATGAGTTATTTATTTTCTCCTTAAGGTACCACAAGTTGATCTGGGGACCTCATAAGATGGATTCCAAAGGAAATATTTCTGGAGTTCTGATTGCAGGCGGAGAAAATGGAAACATTATTCTTTATGATCCTTCTAAAATCATAGCTGGAGACAAGGAGGTTGTGATTGCCCAGAAGGACAAGCATACTGGGCCAGTGAGAGCCTTGGATGTAAACATTTTCCAGGTTTGACTCTGGTCGACATTCATTTTTGGTTCTTAGAATATTTGTTCTTCATTTGAAATAACTACTGACTTCAGTGTTAGGAATGAAAGGTGAAGACTGTACAGTTCAGAGTTCAGGTTAGGAGCTGGACTTAGGCATGGTGCACACACTTGTTACCTCAGCACTTGGGAGGTGCAGGCAACAGGATCAGGAGTTTGAGGCTAGCCCCAAACTACACGGTAAGTGCAAAGCCAGCCTATGCTACACGAGACTGTCTCAAACAATAACAAAAGCCTAGGGGGTTTAGGAGGTAAAGTGCCTGCATTATGAGCACTCAAGTAGGATTTGCTGAAGGAGAGCAGTAACTGGCGACTGCTTTTGTTCCAGAGACGCAAAACCACAAACACCGGTCCCTGTGTGGCTAATGTGCTTGATTCTTAACAGTTTAACCTCGGAACTGCTCTCTTTTTATAACATTTCACTTTAAAATAGTTTCATTGTCAGTAGACATTTTTCATTTGGAAAGTTACAGTGTTTCTCTAAAAAAGTTAACTTTGATGAAGAATTATGGATAAATAGGAAGCCACACATAAGATTGTTTTGAATCACTAGGAAAACTGAATGTGTTAAAGTGAACATTTTACTTTTAGTTATTCTGGGTTTTTAGTTATTTGTTATTTGATTATTGTTTCTTTTTGCAGACCAATTTGGTAGCCTCTGGTGCTAATGAATCTGAAATCTACATTTGGGATCTAAACAATTTTGCAACTCCAATGACACCAGGGGCCAAAACACAGGTATAACATTAATTGTTGATCATTGTAATCAAAGGAATCAAGCCAGTCTTTTAAATGTATTCAAGATGGTTTTAAGTATTTGAATGCAAACTAGTTCTTAAATATCATTAAATTTCCTGTGGCATAGTAAAGTATTGATAAATATGTTTCTCTTGTAAGGTGAAGGCAGGAGGATTGCTTTGAGTTTGAAGTCGTCAGGAATATAGAATGTGACTTTATCTGAAATAAAATGTTGCTGGGTGTGGTAGCACAGGTCTTTAACCCTAACACTCAGCAGGCAGAGGCAGGAGGATCTCTGTGAGTTCAAGGCCAGCCTGGTCCACAGAGTGAGTTCCAGAGTAGCTAGGGCTCCATAGTGAGACCCTGTCTCAAAAAATAAAACATATATAGTCTTCCTACAAGGTATCTTATTGTGTAGATGCCCAGTTTTACTGGCCGTTGGAACTGCTCTTGCCATTTAGAAGTCTTGAAAGGTGGCTTTAATGATATAGTCTGCTACTTATAAAGGTGTTTTTCCCAGTAGTCCAGCCTCGCATTTTTGTCCTTTCTAATTCTAGGTCACATTCATTAGCCATCCATTTTGTAGTTTGTGGTCTATCTTGCAACAGCTGCAAATAAAGAAAGGGCTTAGTTTATAGCAAGAATCAGCAAGTACTTGTTGGACGAGACAATATTAAACAACACAAAGTAGTTGGAGCTCTGCAGATCTGCATTTTAAACACTGCCTGGCTGTGGATCTAATTTCTAAGTAATAGATTTTCTTTCTTTCTTTTTTTTTTTTTTTTAAAGATTTATTTATTTATTGTGTATACAGTATTCTGCCTACATGTATGCCTGCAGGCCAGAAGAGGGCACCAGATCTCATTACAGATGGTTGTGAACCACCATACGGTTGCTAGGAATTGAACTCAAGGCCTTTGGACGAGCAGGCGGTGCTCTTAACCACTGAACCATCTCTTCCAGCCCAGTAATAGATTAAAAAAAAAAAAAAGAAAGAAAGAAAAGCTAAAGGGTCGGGCAGGCGTGATGGTACACCTTTAACCCCAGAACACTTGAAGCAGAGGCTGGTGGATCTCTGTGAGTTCCAGGCTAGCCAGAAGTACATATTTGAGATGTCTCAAGAGAAAGAAAATAAAGAAAGAAAACATTATAAATGAAGAATAAGAATTTATGATTAAATTTAATTTTTAGTTTTTTGAGACAGGGTCTTACTATGTAGCTCTGGCTTGTCCTGAAACTCAAGGCTGGCCTTGAACTCAGAAATTGGCCTGTCTCCAGAGTGCTGGGATTGAAGGTGTGTGCCACCACACCCGGCTTTATAATTAAATTTGAATATTGTAATGTCCTAGTCTGTTGCTGGGATTAGACACTGCCTAAAACCAATCTGGGGAAGAAAGGGTTTATATCGCTTACATGTCCCGATCACAGTCCTTCATCTCTGGAGGTCAAGTGGCTTGGTCAGTTACTTTCCTTCTATAGCCTAGACCCACCTGTCCAGGGAGGTACGTCCCCCTGTGGCCTGGGCACCCCACATCAGTCAGCAGTCAGAAAGTGTGTACAGACACACCCTCAGAGCCAGCTGATAGAGGTAGTTCCCCAGTTTTGGCTCTTCTCAGTGACTTCAGGCTGTCAGTTTGACAAAACCAACCAGCACAGCATGGAAGTGGCTTTTAATGGTTTGTTCCTTAATAGCCACCAGAAGACATCAGCTGCATTGCATGGAACAGACAAGTTCAGCATATTTTAGCATCAGCGAGTCCCAGTGGCCGGGCAACTGTGTGGGATCTTAGAAAAAATGAGCCGATCATCAAAGTCAGCGATCACAGTAACAGAGTAAGTATAGGGTTGACTTGTGATAAGACATGAGTGCTTCTACTGTATACCTTGGGGCTGGTTTCAAGACTTCAAGGTTTTGTAAAATTAAAATTGTCTTTTTATCAATGAGTTAATAGTGGGGTGAATGCCCCCTCCCCCTTAGTGACAGTAATTAAATACCCAATAAACCATGTTGGGTATGTTTTTTTATTTATTTTATTTCATTTTTTTGGTTTTTTGAGACAGGATTTCTCTGTATAGCTTTGGAGCCTGTCCTGGAACTTCTCTGTAGACCAGACTGGCCTCGAACTCACAGAGATCTGCCTAGCTCTGCCTCCTGAGTGCGGAGATTAAATGTGTGCGCCTCCACCTCCTGGCTTGTTTCTTATTTTTTTTTTAAGCACTTTATTTTGTAATTTTTTTTAAACTTTATTTAACTTATTTCATGCGCATTGGTATAGCGATGTCAGATTCTCTTGAACTGGAGTTACAGACAGCTGAGAGTTGCCATGTGGGTGCTGGGAATTGAACCCGGGTCCTCTGGAGGAGCAGTCAGTGCTCTTAACCACTGAGCCATCTCTCCAGCCCCTATTTTGTAATTTTATGTGCATGTGTGTGTATATGTGGGTACATGTGTGCCATGAAGCACATGTAGTGTTCAGAGGACAACTTTTGGAATCAGATGGATCTTAGAGATCAAACTCAGGTTGAAGTGGACTTAGTGACAGTCACATTTGCCCAGTGAGCCATTTTGGTGGCCTCATTTTCTCTCTCTCTCTTTCTTTCCTTTCTTTCTTTCTTTCTTTCTTTCTTTCTTTCTTTCTTTCTTTTTTTCTTTCTTTCTCTTTCTCCCTCCCTCCCTCCCTTTCTCCCTCCCTCCCTCCCTCCCTTACTTTTTCTTTCATTCTTAAAACTTAAAAAATACTTCTTATATCACATTTATGTTTTTTTTGTTTGTTTGTCTGGTTTTTTTGTGTGTGTGTGGTTATATGAGCATTCACGCTCCATTGTGCACCACTTTTGTGGTGGTTCAAGGACAATTTGCATGACTTAGTTCTCTCCTTCTTTCATAAGGGTCCCAGAGATTATACTTAGGTCTTCAGGTTTGACAGTAAGTGCCTTTATGTGCTGAGCCATGTTGCCCACCCTGGTTAAAGATTTTCTAAAATAAGAGTGCCTAAGTCAGAATGTGTGTATCATTTTAAAACACCACAGAACTGTTGAAAAGAGCCTTCCTCCAGATTACCATAGTTTAAGTGGACCAGAAATTTTAAACCACAAGTTTCAGTGGGATAAAGCATGCAAAAATAGTTTTAGTCATTATGTAGACTATATTAGAAATTATTCATTATATTATATTATAAATACTAGAATGGTCATTCCCAATAATAGTAATTCTCTCATTGTATCATGAAACTTTAGATGGTTAAGATTTTTTTTTTTTGTGGAAAGGTAGAGTTTTTAGTTTTAAGTTGAGAACTTTATTTTTGAAAGTCTTATATTTTAAGTTTGTATAAATTATTCTTAGTTACAGTATTGATAGTGAAATTCATTTTAGATAATAGGATTATTTTGACTCTGAATTGCTTTATGTGTATCAAGTAGATGAATGAGAAATATCAAATACTTAAAACTGTATAGTAACATTTAAAAGGTTTGGAACTAATCTCAGCTGATGCATTTTCCTGTTTATTTTAGTAGTGACATAGCCCTCAAATTTTAGGTCTGCTTCTCATAAAGTAACATGATTGCTAAGATGTGGCCTTCTCTGTTTGCAGATGCATTGCTCTGGGCTGGCATGGCACCCGGATGTTGCTACGCAGATGGTCCTGGCCTCTGAGGACGATCGATTACCGGTGGTCCAGATGTGGGACCTTCGATTTGCCGCCTCTCCTATCCGGGTTCTAGAAAATCATGCCAGGTACCATACGCTGTTTCAAGGAACTTCATTTCTTCATTTTTTTAATCCTAAAACATAATTACTACTTTTTTTTTTTTTTAAACAGTAGTCAGGATTTTTACTCTAAAATGGTAGATAGATCATGCTAACATGAATCTTTTGTTAAAGTATTTTCCACCACTTCCTTCAAAAAAATTAAGCCAGGCATAGAGATGTGTGTCTGTAATCCCAGCACTTGGCAGTTCAAGGCAGGAAGCGTCAGGAATTCAAGGCCATCTTCAGCTACATAGTGCATCCAGGAAATTAAAATCACCTAAAATAGTTGGTAAAAAATTGGAGTATATTAACTCTTGATATTGATTATACAATTAGATCCATATTAGTCATCATACTTAAGAAAATTTGATGCCATATAGCAACAGTTTAGAAACTGGTTGTATTCTTTTTTTTTTAATATTTATTTATTATGTATACAATATTCTGTCTTCGTGTATGCCTGCAGGCCAGAAGAGGGCACCAGACCTCATTACAGATGGTTGTGAGCCACCATTTGGTTGCTGGGAATTGAACTCAGGACCTTTGGAAGAGCAGGCAATGCTCTTAACCGCTGAGCCTTCTCTCCAGCCCCGAAACTGGTTTTATTCTATTTTACTTTAAAAGCAAACATTTTTGAGAAATTAGGTGATCTGCTTTCAGTTTGCAGTAATATATTGAGTAGATATTTTGAAAAATGGGAATTTTCTCATGTCGTAGTGTCTTTGTATTTCATTAATTTGGCAAATTTCCTATTGGTGATACCTATTTAGAAGCAAATTTATGTAAATTAGTTCAATGTGTTTAAATAAGAAAATCCCTTTTAATATTATACTAGTTTCTAGCCAGGTGGTAGTGGCACACATCTTTACTCCCAGCACTCAGGATGCAGAGGCAGGAAGCTAGCTGGGTTTACAGAGAGAGCCCCAGGACAGCTAGGACTGTAACACAGGAGAAACCGTGTCTCGAAAAACCAAACAAACAAACGAAGAAAATGTACTAGTTTCTATGTACTTTGGGGACTTCCTGTTTAGTGACATGTGACTGAACTTTTAAGTCCTTTCTCCCCTTCTATCTAGTAGTTTCTGGTTTTTTTGGGTTTTTTTGTTTGTTTGTTTTTTTGAGACAGGGTTTCTCTGTAGCTTTGGAGCCTGTCCTGGAACTAGCTCTTGTAGACCAGGCTGGTCTCGAACTAACAAAGATCCGCCTGCCTCTGCCTCCCAAGTGCTGGGATTAAAGGCGTGCACCACCACCGCCTGGCTCTAGTAGTTTCTGAAGTTTGTGATCTGTCTATAAGTTGCTCATAAAGGAGAAGAATTTGGTCAGAACCAATTTCTCCTTAAATGTTATGTTTTAGTCTAGTTTATAGTAGAAAAAATATGCTTTTGAGGAGCCTTAATATTTTTCTTATTTTATTTAAGCTTGAGTGTATTAATGTATACAGTAAAATAGACAAAATTCTCACCTGTTTTAATTGCTTTCTTATTGCTGGGAAAATACACCACAACCAAGGCAACTTATAAAAGAAAGCATTTAGTTGGGGGCTTGTTTAGTTCAGTGGCAAGTCTGTGACGATCATGGTGAGGAGCATGGCAGCAGGTCTGGTGCTGGAGCAGGGGCTGAGCACTCACACCTGATCCTTAGACAAGAGACTAGACCTGTCGTGGGCTTCTGAGACCTCAGAGCCTACCCCAGTGTTAAACCTTCTCCATCAAGGCCACACGTCCTAATCCTTCCCAGATGGTTCCAACAGTTGGGGACCTTTTATTCAGACATGAGCCTATGGGGGCCGTTCTCATCCAAACCACTACAGTAACTGCAGGGAACTTGCATTGTGGATGGAAGACAGATAACTCTTCTATAACAGACAGTGTACAAGCATTGTACATGGCACTTTAATCAATCCTCATAACAGAATAACTGGAGAAACTGCCGTTGCGTGTCTTACGGGCCAGAAATTGAAGGTTAAACTTGTCCAAAGTCAGCCCAAACACTGATCTCAGAGATTTTTACCACAGATCTTGGGAATGAGCCATCATAATTTAGCAAAGCCCAGTGCTGGATGACAGAAACAATCTCTAGTTGGCAGTTTTCTTGTGCTGACAAGTGGTAGATTACTTGATCATTTGGTCTCTTCCAGCCTTATAATTCTGTTTTTTTAATATCTGTACTTCTATATTAATAATAGCATAATATATAATTTATTGAGCTGGAGAGATAACTCAGTAGTTAAGAACACTTGTTGCTCTTCCAGAGGACCTGAGTTTATTTCCCAGCACCCAAATGGCAGCCCACAACCATCTGTAACTCTATCTCCAGGGGAGTCTGATGCCCCTGCACTCTCATGCACACACATGTGTGTGCACACACACACATAATTTAGAAACATGTTTTCCTAAATGAACAAATTTTGGCTATTAGTTGTTGTATTGTTGCTGTGTCAAAGATCAAACTCATGACCTTGTATATACTAAGCAAGTGTTTACCACTGAGCAAAATACTCAGACCTCTAATTATATGCTCTTAAGAAATACCCAAACGTAATTCTGCTTTCTCATAGAATCTGTGAGTAATGTAGGTATGAATATAGAAAAGACAAAATGATTAATGCTCACTTTCTCTAAATAATTGAGTACAGAAGATTGTGTGTGCTGTGGGGAGGTGTAGGCATGTTTGTGGCAGCCAGAAGTCATGCCTTATGGCTTTCTGAGCATTCCTCAACCATACATTTTTGAGACACTGTACCTGAAGACCCCCATTGGATCTATAGCTGTCAGGTGAGCTCTGTGGGTCTGCCTTTCTCCATCTCTAGATAGGATTACAAATGTGTGCTCCCATCCCTGGCTTTGTATGGGTGTGAGTGTGGGTGCATGGACTCGCTCCACATGCTGTGGAGGTCAGCATAACATGTGGTGGTCAGTGTCGCCTCTCATGGAACCCAGGGATTGAACCTAGGTCATAGGGTTTGACAGTAGGTGCCTTTACCTACTGAGCCATCTCAGTGGTCTGTTTTTAGACATGTTGTATGGCAAGCACCTCACTACTGAGCCGTCTCCCCATCCCATGGAATACACTGTGCATAGCCCAAGGATACACTGTATTTCCGTTATATTGAGATAAAAATATCCCTTTAATATAGTGATCTATAAAACCATGTTTCTAGACTTTAGAGCTTAATATTTCTTTGAAAAATATCTAAATTTTTTCTTTTCATTATACTTAATAAAGACTACTTCCTGATAACAGAAGCCAAAAACAGGACTGCGGGTGTAGGTTGTCAGGGGAGCGCTGGCCTCCCACACATGAGGCTTAGTTTGCTTTTTTTTGAGACAGGATTTGTCTGTATGTAGACCAAGTTGGACTGAAACTCCCAGAGATCCATTTGCTCCTGCCATGTGAGTCTGGGATTAAAGGTTTGCACTGCCCCCATCACCCAGCTCTATGAGGGGTTTTTATCCATGGGCTTTCTCATAAAACCCAGCCTGGGACCAACTACTCCTCCACTATCCATGTTGTTGGGCACTCACTCTGATTTCTTACCCTCTGCACTGCGCATGGTGTTGAACAGCCTGTGTCTTTGTAGCACACATATTACTGAACTCCTGTGAGTCACGCTTAGGTCAGCAGTCTGGGCCTGCACAGCAGTGATGGGAAATTTGCTTTCCTCAAGATTGAACATTTCAGCGAGGCGGTGATGGCACATGCCTTTAATCCCAGCACTCAAGAGGCAGAGACAGGCAGATCTCTGTGAGTTTGAGGCCAGCCTGGTCTACAAGAGCTAGTTCCAGAACAGGCTCCAAAGCTACAGAGAAACCCCGTCTTGGGGGGAAAAAAAGATTGAGCATTTCCTCATCTTTCTGTGGTCGCTCACCAGTCTGCTTTTCTTTTTTTCTTTCTTTTTTTAAGCTAACAGTTTGAACTAGTAAGCAGAGCTGGGAGTTCGCTGTGGCCCTTTCACACCTGTATGTGACTGACTGTACCTTGTTCTCACTTGTTCCTCTCTCCCACTGTGTTTTTATAGGGGAATTTTGGCAATTGCTTGGAGCATGGCCGATCCTGAGTTGTTACTAAGCTGTGGAAAAGATGCTAAGATTCTGTGCTCCAACCCTAACACTGGAGAGGTAGGACGAGGAGCGCTTCAACTTTTCAGCACTCTTGACCCTTCATTTCCGTTTTATCAGACATTTCCGTATGGTTTTTAAGCCCACTGGAGGAGGCTCTGAGATGCTAATCCATCAGATCTGTCAGGAACATTCTCCGGCTCATTTCCTTCAGTGTTTAAAATTGGTCTTTCTCTGTTGGGACATAGAGTCTAGCTACAGCCTTGTAAAAAATTATTTATTTTTATTATATGTGCATTGGTGTTTTGCCTGCATGTGTGCCTGTGTGAGGGTGTTGGATCCTGGGGTTACAAACAGGTGTGAGCTGCCATGTTGGAGCTGGGAATTGAACCCAGGTCATCTGGAAGAGCAGTCAGTGCACTCATCTGCTAAGCCATCTCTCCAGATCCTAGTTACAGCCTTATACCCTTTGCCTTTTCTCTAGTAAAGTGTATTATTGCAGGTGCTTTTGTGGGTGTTTTGATGAAAACTAATAAAAATGTGAGTAGCTGGGGCTAGGCGTGTGGCTCAGAAGTCAAGCAGTTGCTTGTTAGCTTGTGAAAGTCCTAGGCTTCATTTCCAGCCCCATTAAAAACAAACAACAACAACAAAAAAACCACAGTCTTCCAGCTGGCAAGATGGCTCAGCAGTAAAGTCTGGGGAACCGAGTTTGATTCCTGGAACCCACATGAACAGGATGCAGTGGTTACGTGTGTAACCTTAGCACTCCTGCAGGAGAACCACCTAGATGCTCATGAGTCAGCGAAGTTGGCTGTGCAGCATGGCAGAAACAATAAGGTGGAAGGGAGAACTGACTCCTGAAAGTTGTCCTCTTCGTGTGTACTGTAACATATGCCCCCACACTTATCCATCATACACACACACGCACACACACACACAGAGGAATAAATGAAAAAACAAAAAATGTTTTAATAGGTTTTTTTTCTTTTAGCTGTTGAACATTGAACTTAGGGCCTCAAGTATTCTGATAACTTTATTTTCAATTTCCTGTGTGTGTGCATATGTTCATGTAAAAGTGCATGAGCGTCGGGCGGTGGTGGCGCACGCCTTTAATCCCAGCACTTGGGAGGCAGAGGCAGGCGGATCTCTGTGAGTTCGAGGCCAGCCTGGTCTACAAGAGCTAGTTCCAGGACAGGCTCCAAAGCCACAGAGAAACCCTGTCTCGAAAAACCGAAAAAAAAAAAAAAAGTGTGTGAGCACTTATGTGCTTGTGCACCTGGCTGAGAAATTGATAGTGTGCCTTTGTTAGTTGCATCTCTGCATACTTTTTGAGACAGAGTCTCATTGACCTCCCTGAGTGTTCAGCTAATGCAGTAATCTTCCTGCCTCTGCCTCCCCAGCTGTCTGTCTGTAGGCGAGTACCAGACCTGACTTTTCCTGTGGCTGCAGGGACTTGACCTGCAGTCCTCATGCTTGCGTGGCACACATTTTACACATGGCGCTGTCTCCCTGGCCTTGTAAGAGCATTTGTAAAGTTTTCCTGTGTTCTCTTCCTTCTGTAGGAAACTTAGAGGCAGCTTTTGTTAGGATTCTTCAGCAAGAAGAATGAGATAGTCATGTTTTCTTTTGTGGCTAAAAGCCAGATTTGTCAGTGAGTTCTTTCTAACTTTGGTTTAAAGTTTGGTTTTCAAATGACCTAATTATAGTTCTTTGGATCTTGCCATGCCTAAGCAGTTGAGAAGAGTAGCACTAGAATTTGATAAAATGTTCTGGCCTTTCCAGCTTGTCTCCTACTGCCATTTTAGGAAAAGAAATGCTGACTAGCATTCCTGTTACAGTGGACCGTCTCAGGGACACTGCACCGTAGCAGTGGACCATCCCGGGGACACTGCATCGTAGTGGTGGGCAGTCCCAGGGACACTGCACTGTAGCGGTGGACCAACCCAGGGACACTGCATCGTAGCGGTGGGCCGTCCTGGGAACCGCTGCACTTTAAGAAGAACTCACTGTTGGTTTTCTTAGCTAAAGCCTTTTCTAAAGTAAATGTTCAGCTGTTCTTACTACTGACATTACTTATTTTGCTTATGCTCTGGCTGTACCTTTTTCTAACTTGTTTATTTTATTTGTGTTGGACTAGGTATTGTATGAACTTCCCACCAACACACAGTGGTGCTTTGACATCCAGTGGTGTCCTCGAAATCCTGCTGTCCTGTCAGCTGCTTCCTTTGATGGACGGATCAGTGTTTATTCTATCATGGGAGGGAGCATAGACGGTTTAAGGCAAAAACAAGTTGACAAGGTAATAGTCAGTATTCAGGCTTTTATAACTGAGAAAAATAACCCTCTTGTATACTTACTTTTACAATGATTCTTACCAACCACCAATGCTGCTCTGCTGGATAATTGACACTTTTTATGTATGCTTTGAAAAATTGCTACTTAGTTTATAAAGGTTACTAACTCATACTTCTTTGAAAATAGCTTTCATCATCTTTTGGAAATCTCGATCCCTTCGGCACAGGACAGCCCCTCCCTCCATTACAAATCCCACAGCAGACCACTCAGCACAGCATAGTGCTCCCCCTGAAGAAGCCACCCAAGTGGGTCCGAAGGCCTGTCGGCGCCTCCTTCTCAGTAGGTGGATTTCGTTTTTATGGTTCAGTGTGGCATATTAGCTGAGACACTGTGGGGCAGCACAAAGGACATTGCATCCAGGGTGCCTTGTGAAAACTGAAAAGGACAGTTGGAGGTGTGGGAGGGTGTGTCAGAGATCTCTGTACAGTTCTTTATTTTAGCAGCCTTATAGTATGTTCACTTTGGGGGCACAGTTTAGTGGCTGATGAGTTTGTTTCTTCTCACAGTTTGGAGGGAAACTGGTGACTTTTGAGCATGCTAAAGTGCAGCCTCAGCAGGGAGCGGAGCAGCAGCAGCAGCGGCAGCACGTGTTCATCAGCCAGGTGGTGACGGAGAAGGACTTCCTGAGCCGCTCGGAGCAGCTGCAGCAGGTTGTGCAGTCCCAGGGCTTCACCAGTTACTGCCAGAGGAAGATCGATGCTTCTCAGACTGAGTTTGAGAAGAACGTGTGGTCCTTCTTGAAGGTAAAGTTGGGTTTATTGTTAATTTGTTTCTGTGTGTCTTCATACATGCTCATTTTACAGTGAGCACATGTTAATTTGTTTCTGTGTGTCTTCGTGCATGCTCATTTTACAGTGAGCACATTCACCTGCTCAGCCCTCCCTTTGGCCTTAAGGTCGGTGTTATTTCATTATCGATAATTGTTCCGATGATAATATAAATCTGTCTTCCTTCTGAAGACATAGTATGATTTCAGGAATGCATGACGGAATTCAAGAAACCCAAGCTGGGCATAGTATCAGACATCTGTAATGTAACACTCAGGGATCTGAGCTGAGACTGTATACAAGACCTTGTCGTAAAAAGCCAAAATAATCTTATAAAGAGAGCACAGCCTAATTATAAGCTACATAGTGTGAAGATACATTTAAGAGAGAGAGACACTATTCAACAGATTTTTACAATTAGGACGCGAAAGCTGCTGTAATAAAAACATAAACTATTTGGTGTCTGTAGCCAGTCTGGTTAGTGAACGTGGGAAGAGAGGAATGAGAGGGAGAGGTTAGATGTCTTTCTCGTCCTGCTGCTACAGAAGAGTCAAGGGGAAAAAAAGTCTTTTGACTAATTGTCATAGCTGACTAAGTTTTGCTTTCATAGATGTTTCTTGATACCAAATTCTCCAAGAAAAACCAGTCTTGAATACAATAAGGTTAAATTTTATAATTGCAGAAATTATAATTTGTTAGGTAGAGGTAAATTTTGTTTCTGTTTGAAACGGGGCCTCTCACTTTGTGGTTCTTGCTCACGTGAAATGCGCTCTTGTAGCAATGAGGAGTTCAGGCTGTGTTCCCGGCACAGGGCACCTTTGTTTTGTCCCACCTGGCTCTTGGTGTGTACCCGAAATAATTACACGGAAACTGTATTTATTTAAATACTGCCTGGCCCATTAACTCTAGCCTCTTATTGGCTAACTCTCACATATTTGTTTAACCCATTTCTAATAATCTGTGTGTTGCCACTAGTCGTGGCTTACCGGGAAAGATTCAGCGTCTGTGACCTGGGAGCTTCATGGCGGCGGCTCTCTCTGGCTCTGTCACCTTCCCAGCATTCTCTTCTCTTTATCCTGTCTATCTAAGTCCTGCCCTATCAGAAGGCCAAGGCAGATTCTTTATTAATCAATAGAAGCAACCCAAATACAGAAGGACCCTCCTACACCATTTCCCCTTTTTCTGTTTAAACAAAAAAGGCTTTAACTTTAACATAGTAAAATTACATAACAAAATTTATCAAGCAAGAATTACAGTTACAACCTATTTTATCTTTTATCATGACAAAGGAAAACTATAACTATAACTATCCATTCTTCAACTCCATCAAAGACTCCAGAAGGATATAATATTACTTA